>JAVXUP010002737.1:0-110719 GCA_033070095.1 Escallonia herrerae
GAACACTGCGCTAACTTTTGAATTCAAGAATTGATGGATAAACGTTAGCTTTTGGTTCGTTGCAACTTGGAATGCTCTATCACCATATGGTTTATTGGATGGAATGCTTTAGATTGTTTTATTCTTTTTTGATGAACTTACCAAATTTAGGTTGTTCTTTAGTGATTTACTGCTGGTGAAGAATTTAAACTTTTGTATAAAAAGCATCTAGAGTTTGAATTACTCTTGCGGTTATATGATTTTAGGTCTGCTGATTGTTTTTTTTCTTTTATTTTTTATTTTTATGATGGTGCTAGTTGTAGCAACGTCTTTCAATTGTTAGCACGGAGAGAGGTATCTCCTCGAACCAAAGGTTCTTCTAGAAAGTTGTGGAGAGGCACTTCTAAGTGCCATGTTAATTTTGGGTTAAGATGTGAAGTAGCAAGAGATGCTAGACGCAGTCTTTTCTCATGGTAATTTCCACCTCCTTTTGTCCTCATCTTGTTCCCTCATGGATGGATCAGCACTAGTTGGTGCATGCAGTGTATCCATCAGCTATACTTTCACTAATATCCGTAATTTTCTTTTATATTTACCAGGGTCGAGGCAGAGTCATTGCGAAATTTGTCTGCCAAGTATTGCCCACTGCTGCCTCCTCCTAGGTCAACTATTGCAGCAGCCTTTAGTCCTGATGGAAGAATGCTTGCTTCCACACAGTGAGTTGTTTACTCTCTCCTTTTTTCATTGTTTTGGGGCGCTTGGCTTAATCAATTTAAATTGAACGCTGCACTATGTGTAATATTACGATTTTTATTCATTTATGGGCTGGCAGTGGAGACCATACGGTAAAGGTAATTGATTGCCAGACTGGGAGATGCTTAAAGGTATTGAGTGGTCATCGGAGGACACCTTGGGTGGTAAGCCTGTTTGCGCAACTCTAAATGTCCATGTCCTTTTCTTTTCATCACTGGAACTTACTATATACGTGTCTATATGTATTTTTAGGAAGACTATAATCCTGAGAAGACGGAATAAAGTAAAATCCTTTAAAGCAGCAATTTTACATTCATTGCCCCCTCCTTTCACGTTATTTTTAGATATATAACCATTATGGCTGAATAATGAAGTTAAATTAAATATTTTTCTGCTTGCATGTCCTGGCATAGATATCGCACCTTCATGCTCGACATACATTGTTGTTGGGCCTTCAACTTTTCTTTTTATCCTCTGCAATGCGCACCTTAGATCTAACCTGTATTTTGATTCTGTGCTATATTTAAGTGATCTCCTTTGCTGGGGTGCTGAATTGATCAATTCTAAGAAAGGTGTCCTACGAATGAATTACCATTTGCAACTTAGAAATTTTATATTGTCGGAGATCAAATGCAACTTTTAGTTTTTCCAAGAATGGTATCAAAGCAACACTTTAATACTGTTTCTATAAAATTCAAAAGGTATCTTCTATGTATCCAGGAATATTAAATTTAAAAAGGCCTACTAAGAAATGTGAAGTTTTTGAACAAAAACGCTCCTTCGAAACAAATAAGGATCCTAGATGGCAGAGTTGAAAAATGTCGCCAAGCTGTTTTGGTTCAACCAGCTCTTTTTCTCCAATGTTTACTTTATCCTAAGAGGAAACATGCATCAGCGTGTTATACTTTTTATGATCAAAGGTACAAGAAGCTCTTACAATTACTGTCTCTTAAAGCTCACAATGTTATGTCCTAAGCGGCCTAATTTTGAGTTGCAAGCTTAACTGTCCGCTAGAATTGCATGAAAAAAGCCCATGTGCAACATGCACGGCACTTTACGCATAATCGACCATAAATCATGGAGTGAACTGAAAGTCAATAACCATGAGTTCAATTATCTGAGGAGATAATTAAGTACTCCATATATAAAATCTTAATCACCACATATTTTTGCCTCCCTTTTCTGTTTTTTTAGCTTCCTTTTTTGCTTCATCTCTGGTCCACCGCTACTCTTACATTCTCCCATCCACTGAAATCACTGCAATCCAGAATTCAAATTCGAATGGGCAAAATGGCGAAGTTTGGATCTCAACTCGATGCTCACTGCAAAGTATAATTGAACCAAAAGAAAGCCAACAAATTTGCTGAAAAGTGAAAAGTCATCTAACTCGTAGATCCCTAGCCATGTGAAGTTTACTGTCACATCGGGGCATCCATTGTGTAGGCCTTGTAATTTGTAATGGCAGAAGACAATTTGTTAGTTCTGCTCAATGTGAGGCGTGACAGCCCATAATTACAGCACAAAGTTTGGGACCTCTGACCCTTAAAGGCTAGACATGCAATACTCTTGGATTCCTCGGCAGGATCCCTTAAAGCCAAACCCAAACTTTCATGTATCTGATGTCGGACGGTCTCCCCGATATAGCCTTAGCGTCATTGCTAAGGCCGCATCTTATCCTTCAGAAACTCATTCCGGAAACTTCCTCTTTATGTGGAATGTAAAACAATCCCCGTTTGTCAACTATTTTGAGTGGTGTGGATATAGCTTGGGCTGTTTCTCTGAACACCGGTGGCTTGATTGGATGACCCGGCCTGAGCTTTCGAGCTGAGAACCAGAACAATACTGCTTGGCATTGCCTCCTTCAAAAAGGGTTAGCCCTGCAGGTACTGTTGGTTCTTTGGCAAGGTCTTTTTCGGCCAAATCCAAGCACTCACTGATGCTCGGGCTGGATAATCTGGTTTGGTTGCTGGTGGTTGGCTAATGAGTAGTAGTGTCATAGCCTTGATAATATCTGTTTCTTTCAAGATGTTTTAGTTTTTTTTATTTGGCTTTCTTGTCTGACCTGCATCGCCTACTTTGTAGACTGCTTTGTAGCCATCTCAAAATATATTTGAGGATCTCCATCATTGCTTGTTAATATCATCGCACTTCTCCATTTGTTTGGAGTTTGCGATTGCATCCTTCGGCAGAATCACCTCAATTCTTAGGATGTGCATGTGCTGTTTTTCCTTTTGTCCTATTCACCTTAGCAACTTTTCAGGTGAGGTTTCATCCGCTGTGTCCCGAAATTCTTGCAAGTGGAAGCCTGGACCATGAAGTTCGCTTGTGGGATGCAAATACTGCAGAGTGCATAGGATCACACGACTTTTGTAATTTCACTTGTGATTTCCTTATGTCATAGAAATGTCAGTTTATCTGGTTTAGATGCTTAGAGTTAGTTGACTAAACATGTTTCCTTTGTGCAGACAGACCAATTGCTTCTATTGCTTTTCATGCCCAGGGGGAACTTCTGGCTGTAGCTTCTGGCCACAAGGTTAGGACTCTGGACGTCAGCGTTGCATTGGGTTTTATGCTTAATTTTTGAGTTCTTTATGACGGCTTTTGACCTTGGAATCTGTGTCAGCTCTATATATGGCAGTATAGCAGAAGAGGGGAGACATCCTCACCGACTATTATCCTCAAAACACGCCGTTCTCTTCGGGCAGTGCATTTTCATCCGCATGCTGCCCCATTTCTTCTAACTGCCGAGGTATTTTCTTTTTATGCTATTTCTCCATCCATTTAAGTTATGTTTCATTCTTATTAACATACTAATTTACCGATTTGCAGGTCAATGAACTTGAATCATCAGACTCTTTGATGACACTTGCAACTTCTCCTGGATATTTGCGCTACCCGCCCCCTACCGTGTATTTGGCTGATGCTAACTCTGGCTATAGATCAAATTCGGCAAATGAATTACCTCTCACGTCTGTACCCTTATTGTTATGGCCTTCACCCGGTAGAAGACCTCTGCAGCAAACTGATACGGACGTTGGTTCAGCCAGTGGACAACAGAGAGTGGATACTTCTGGCTCAGTGCGACTTCTCACATATTCAACCCCCTCGGGGCAGTATGAACTCTTGTTGTCTCCTGTCGAACCCAGTAGCTCACCCATAGCGGAAGAACCGCTAACTAATTCTGTTACCCAACCTGCAATTGATGCTATGGAGACCGAAGTGCAGCCTGAAGAGAGAAGCAACCAAATTTTTCCCTTTGTCGACCCAACTTGTTGGGAAGTACCATTCTTGCAAGGGTGGTTAATTGGCCAAAGCCAAGCAGGTCAACGTGTGATGCATTCACTCAATGGTACCACTCCTGAAAATCCATCTTCAGAGA
Source organism: Escallonia herrerae (assembly GCA_033070095.1). Lineage (NCBI taxonomy): Eukaryota > Viridiplantae > Streptophyta > Magnoliopsida > Escalloniales > Escalloniaceae > Escallonia > Escallonia herrerae. The sequence continues at coordinate 4,112 of JAVXUP010002737.1, forward strand.
TTAACATGGAAAATCCTGCTCCGGTGATTGCGACCACTTTCGATCAATCTAGAACTATTGGAGGTTTGCGGCACTACCCTTCACGCCCTCGTGTGGTGTCTGCAACTGAATCCGGACCGGATACTCATAATATCGTTCGTGATGAGATTGATTCTCTACCCTTTGTTAGCCGAATTCAGTCTGAGATTGCCACATCACTGGCTGCTGCTGCTGCAGCCGCAGAGTTACCGTGCACTGTGAAGCTTAGAATATGGCCTCATGATGCAACAAATCCTTGTGCCCCTCTTGATGCGGAAAGATGCCGCTTAACTATACCACATGCCGTACTTTGCAGGTAGATTTTTTCTACCATGATAATTATTGGCCTTTTGGTTTATTACTTTATTGCTTGAGCACATAATGTCAGTGCTCCGGTGAATAACAATCTATAAATTGGTAATCTGTCATAATTAATAATTTTTGAGGAACCAACATCATTCTAACTTTCATACTCGTTAATATCTAATACATTGTAATCAACTACTTTTGAAAATTCTTGTAATGTTATAAAACTAAAGAGAGAAAAAATGTATATAACTATGGTGATGAAAGTGTAGATACACAGGTTGTTAATGATTATTAGTCAACCTAACAATAAAACACTTGGTGGTCAAAAGATCATATCTATTTTGGAAGAAGATAATTGAACACATCGTGATTTTCTTGTCCATTCAGAAAGTCAGAGACTTGTATGACAGCTAAGATTTAAGCAAGCTGAAGAAGCTCAACTGCGCTAGTTCCAAATTGCACTTTGACTTTTTCATGTCTTTGGTTGGATCCTATTTGTTATGTTATTGTTCTAAAAGGCCAACAATATTGAAACTGTACCACACATTCTTCTTTTGGATAAGAGTATACATGTATTTAAGAACATTTTTGATGAATGAAAGTGTATGAATAGAATGAATAGGTTCCGATGTATATCGGTTGTAAGATAGTCGTTTATACTGTGTTAGTGTTATGATTTATGGACAATTAAAAATCTTAATATTGAAGCACAGTTTGATGGTACTAGTTTGCAGAAAGGTTTTTGTGTCAGCTATATCTCAGCTTGATCATGATCATATTGACATTGTTAAACCTCTGTGGCTGATTTGTATTTGCCAATGCAAGAGCGAACTGTTGTTCGATGCTTGCACATTTTTGTGAAGTTTTGTTAATTTTGTTTTGTTTTCCGGGGCAGTGAAATGGGTGCTCATTTTTCACCTTGTGGGAGATTTTTAGCGGCATGCGTTGCATGTATTTTGCCAAATATGGAAGCAGATATTGGCTTTCACAGCCAGATGCCCCATGATGTTACAGGGGTTTCAACATCACCTACAAGACACCCAATTTCAGCCAACCAAGTCGTGTACGAACTTCGGATATATTCTCTGGAGGAGGCAACGTAAATCTCTTACGTCTTATGCTATTTGATTTTCTCTTTATGTATTCTCCAACCTATGGTTGATAGCTACCATGTTTCTAATCTTAAGTTTTCATCTAGATTTGGTTTGGTGCTTGCTTCACGGGCTATCAGAGCTGCTCATTGCTTAACATCAATTCAGGTCAGTTTTCTTATTTTGCCATGGAAGAGAATGCTTGGAACATTTTCATCACATGCTGTGCATCGTTGCTATGTAATTGGACATACGAATGTTTGGAACGTATGTAATACTGTACTTAGTTTGGACTGATTAAACTGATTAACTATACTGCATAAATTATTATATGCCAATGGAGAGAGATTTTCTTATGGTTGCCATTTCAAGTATTGCTCCCGTTTGACTTCTTATGTCCAGATATGGATCAAATAATGGCTATGTCCTCCATCCAGTTTTGAGTGTCTTGTTTCCCATTTGCATTATGTTTAAGGAAGCACATTAAACACGGTGCCATCTCATAGCATATAAAGCATTTTTACAATACTGTTTATGCAAACGTGACAATATCGAAGCACATCAAGTACAATGCTTTATTGTCTTAGGGAGGTATAGGAAATCTCTCACTTATTTGCATTTAATGCATTGAGGACATTTTATTTCAGGACACACCAAAATAGGAAGCAGGACTTCAAAATTGAGACGGAGGGAGTATTCCTTTCTAGGTGGTCTAGAGCTGCTGCTTAATCAATTAGTTGTGTATGAATTTTGAAATCTATGTGTGCTATCATCTCTACCAAATGTTCGACAATTATAAAAATCATAGAATTTACTCTACTTCTTTTCTCTAGGAAGAAAGTTCCATGAGTTGAATATATGTTTCTCTTTTCAGTTACCATTCAGATTGATGAACTAGACCCTGATAGTTATTATGAGTGCAGAATCACCTTACGAGTTTGCAGTTAAAAATTGAGTATCATCTCCATTGTGTAAGAGTTTAGTAAAGTAAGCATAAGCATTACTAACCCTATACCTAAGATTGGTTGATCAGTCATCGTGTTATTCATGCCTAATGATTATTACAGAGTGGTGAAGAAACGTACTGATGCAGTACACCCTGGCGAAGACCTTGGAAAAAATGTAACTATGCATGGATTTCATTCCATGTCTATATTTTGGGAAAATAGAGTTTTTTAAGTACTTAGTTGTATTCTTTTGGTCTATTTTAGTCTTATGATATCTCTTGTTTCCCAAGTAGTTCTACAGTTCCTATTTAAGTCAATCTAATTTCCACATCTAATCAGAGTTGAATTGGATTTTCTTTGCGTGTCGCCATGGATACCCTGTGCCACTGAAGCAATCCCTCATTTCCCCCTTTGTTTTCCATTTCCCACTCTCCGTCGTGCGTGTCCTCTGGTTTCACATCACATATAATTTGTACACATCTTTCCACCTCCAAAGTCGATCCAACTCATCCATTCCTGGAGCTATTTAGTCGTCACATCTTACATAACCCTTTTATGCTTATAGCAGTTAAGTGAGGTCATTGCAACACAAAGATAGAACATATAGTCGTTTCAATAAGCAGTACATTCGACTATTCTCGTTGTTTATCTGCTAAACGAATGAATAAGTGTATTGGGGTCAGGGGCTAAAGATAAATCTCTATCTACGAAATCTGAACGACGCGTACTGATTTTGACCATTTTCAGTAAAGAAAATATATATTAACAAGTTCGTGGGATCTTTTTGATGTTCACATTCAACTACCATACGTAGTACTTTATGACCGTTTCTGCTGCTAATGTATTCAATTAGCTGTTTTAGCTTCTCCATGTTGAAATTTCAAATTATCTTGGAATTGGAATTGCTAGGTATAAAGCCGTAAAAACGAACACTTCGGCATTCTAGTTACTGATTCACCTAGTATTAAGTTCAACTTGGTAAAAAGCTAAGATGCTGATGCACAAGACTCACTCCATAAATAGGCGTGGAGGCACCTGTAATTTGTGTACTGCCCTCGGGCTCCTTTTACGTGTTTCTTTCTGCTTTATGTCTACTGAGATGTTAGAGTTAAGAATGCTGACAATAACTGGCACTATAAAAGAAGGGATATCATGCAAACTGGAAGCAAGATGACTTTGATGAGAAGCATTTATTTGAATTTGGCAATCTATGATTCTCATTGTTACTCTCTTTTTGCACGTGCTTTGCTCATCCGTCTGTACATAATACTCTTATGAAATATTTTTTCTACTTGTGTTTTTTACCTTTATGCAGTTCTCTCCTACGTCTGAGCACTTGTTACTTGCCTATGGTCGTCGCCATAGTTCACTTCTTAAGAGTGTTGTCATTGATGGGGAAACAACAGTACCTATATACACCATTTTGGAGGTATACTACATTGGGCTTTACACTTTTAATATGTGGACTTTTGCTATTGACTTCTCATATCTTTCGAACTGCTACATACTGTTTTTTCATCTGAATCAGTTACATGCTTGGACTAATTTGTATCTTAACTTGTCTACCTGTTAACACAATCCTACGTCTGTTAGACCCCCTCTGGTAACACCTGCTTATCCTGCACATGCTTTCAAGCCCCCCACTCGTTCAGTCGCTTCTGGCTGCAGCCATCACCGTAAAAGGGGAGGCAAGGAGTTCTCTAAGCCTGTTTATGTGAGGAACCGAATATTGTTAGATCCCGAATTCTGACAACCACCGGATCTGTAGTAAGAATGCCATTACATCCTCGACAGTTTATTCAACCGTGAGCCATTGTCTGGCTTGACAACTGTTTTCGGTCTTGGGTCCTTAACTGGCGGTCGTGGGTATAGAAGAATTTTTAATGTGCTTGGTGATCAATTCATGTTGAACATTAATGCCTTGCATGTGCACCTTGATGTTCTAACTGATAAATATTTCAGGCATCAGCATAATCAGGTTACTTTGAACCTTGTCGAGAAAAGTTTGAAAGCGAATTTTGAAAGTAATAGTAAATTATCTGATGGTCTAGACCCTTGACCATAGATACTTCTGCTAGACAAAAAAAGTTTCTGCTGAGAGGCGCGAAATATGGTGGGAGAGTTCTTCTGCATCTTTACTTAAAGGACATGATTCTTTTCTTGTAAGAAAAAACTTTAGCACCTAGTTTTGAAAAGCATGGCTAAAGGAACCATGGTTTGTGGAAGAGCTTTATGAGGTGGAAACTTGTAGTTGGCTATCCAGGGTTTACCTCCAGTGGAATAAGTAGGTATTCAGGCGAGTTTAGCTAGCGCTTTGGAGTAGATTCAGAAATTACAGTGGGAGATAGAGAAGGGTGCATATTTGATAGAGAAAGTCTCAAAAGCAAGGTGAAGCTCAAAAGAGATTGTGGGGGTGCCAGAAGAGGTAAGCTAGAGCCAAAGCTTATAGCTCACTGGTGGAAGGATGGAGTAGGGTTTCAATTTCCCGTAAACGAGTCAACCAGAATCTGAGAATGGTTGTTGGAGGGGTGGAGTTGATCAGTACTAGGTTATCCAGGATGGTATTGTTGGATCTACTCATGTCTGTGGCAATGAGATATGGCATTCCAGATTAGATGCTACCTTGATGGCTTGGGATTGAAGTAGTGGCTGGAGAGATCTTCTGAGGAAGAGGTGGTGGAGGCATTGAATGGATCAAGTAAAGATTATGCTTTTGGGAGAGAATATGTGAACTTACGGAGATTTATAAAGAGCTATGGGTTTTTAGCACTGCTTTAATGCATATGTTACTGCATAAAATTTTAAGAGTGGACGGGAGGGTATTAGACAGAGTCTATTGGGCGTGTCTACGTGCTGTTGGTGGGCTGCTTATTGGGAGTGATTCGTGGTTTTGTTCGAGGTTCATAGAATGCTCTTGTGAAGGGTTGAATTTGCAAATAGGCACATTTTTGATGCAGCATTGGTTACTAATGATTTTTATTCTTCACATCGATTATTAACATCAACAACTCAAATTTTTGTCGTTTGTCGATGCATTCAGGTTTATGTGTATCTAGTTCAAAGTTTTTGGTGGATAGGCTTAGAACTTCCCATTTCCTTTTATACATGGATGTCGGAAACTCATTACTTAATATGGGTTTTTATCTATCAGGTTTATAGAGTTTCTGATATGGAACTTGTGAGAGTGCTTCCTAGTGCAGACGATGAGGTCAATGTAGCTTGTTTTCATCCTTCCATTGGTGGTGGCCTTGTATATGGAACCAAGGTGAAACACTGAAACTTTTCATGAACTTTGGCTGGTATTTGGGACGATTTCACTGGAATCTCGATCTCTTTCTCTATAAAAATGCAGGAAGGGAAGCTCAGGGTCCTTCATTGTGATAATTCGCATGGCCAGAATAGTGCTACATTTTCTTTTGCTGATGAAAACATGCTTCAGGTATAACAATGTATACCTCATTTCTCTAAGCACGTTATGATCCGATCCATTTACCGCTCTAGTTTTTACCAGTAGCAGTCTCTTTATTGAATGACTAGGACATTATTGGTCGCTTATGAACGAAATTTCAGCAAAGAACAAGATTCACTTATTTGTTCCAGATTAATATAATCTTCCAGCCACAGCCCTGTGGTCCTTGAGGCTTAATTGAGTCAAATTTGGATTCAGTTTTTGTATTTGAATGCACAGATTGTTATTATTTTATTCTATTGGCCTGATTCTTTAAGTTGAAACTGCTTTCTTACTTCTTTCTGGAAGAATGTATATGGTGTTAGTGTGTTGATCATGTGTTGTTATTCTCCAGGGCGATGTTATGGCATGACCAATGAGTGTTCTCTGCTGACTGCTGTAATACTTGAATCTCGTTTCCGTACAGTTTAAGACCTAAACCATACTGAAGGTTCTTGTAGGGACAAAAAATACAGAGTTTGCAATCGTGAATTCCTTCTGAATTTGTTTGTTTCTATACCATATAAGAGAGGCAGCAAGAATGTGCCAGATATGCGATTGTCTGTTCAGCTTGTGGTGGCGGGAAAAAGGTCCCGTCGGTCGGAAGAATCCATCACCGAGCATCCTTCAAGTGTTTCCCTATTGCATGCTTCCGCTTGAACATCAATGCTGACCCTGAAACGCAAACTACTATAGTGTGTAATAGAGAAATATTGCTTCGGCCTTCTACTTCAACTGAGTTTCAGTATACAAGCTTATTTATACAAGCTCTATTGTAACTAGTACTAGTTGTCCATGTTTGTACATTAGAAAGATTTCTATGGGGCTTCTGTTTCTGGCGCAAAACTTGGGTTCCGATGAATCCATGTATTGCCCGCTTTGTAGTGTAGGTTTATGTTGATCACTTTGGGTGTTGATTACCAAGTGATATGAGGATATGATATGAATGTGTTCCCAACTGGAAGCAAAAAAGAATGTTTCGCCCACCACAGTTTGCATGATAGTGAATCTTGTTCTTTTGCCGAAATTCCCCATTCATGGTCCCCTTTGAACCTTTTGGTAGCTTACTTATTAGTAAGTAATGGGGGTAGGGTCAGATGTTTATTCCTACTTGAATAAAGAGAAATATATACATATGAATAGACTGCAAAATAGTTGAGTTACACGAAGCCATAAAAGGGACTTAATATGATACAAGCATACATATACATGAAAGACAACTCCATATGGTAGACGTCACAATACGAAATTAGCGAGCGAACAAACCATCAAAGGAATACATGACCATAAAATTGAGGCCAGCATGTTAGCTTCGGAACAAGCAAGATAAACAGGTCAGTTTAATAAGACAAACAATGATAAGGCTGTCACCAGTCACTCCTATCCTAACATAAACAGTCGAACAGTTGACACCTGTTTTGCCACCGGTAGATCCTAAACAACTCCAGAAATTCAGGACACGGATCCTTTGCTGTAACCCTGTGTTAAAGAGAGAGAGAGAGAGGTTCTAGTTGGGAAGAGAGAGAGAGAGAGAGAGAGAGAGAGAGAGAGGATATAACCCATGGGTTAAGATGCGGTAACGTGACAAAAGGTGCTGCGTTGGATTTGCGTTGGACGGTTAAGATTAGTCACAACACCCCATTGTACTGTGACTAATCCATGAGTTGCAGCAGGGGATCCGTATCCAGAAATTCAGCCCAACAACCTAGTTGAAAGCATTTCGCATATACAGAAACACACTCACCAGAAATCTACAAACTAACAAACCATGCATCGGGGAACTTAGTGGTGGTAGTGCCAAAGGAGAGGTTTAAGCTCTTCTGTTTTAGATAGAAGCGTGAGTGTGTGTGTGTGAGAGAGAGAGAGAGAGAGAGAGAGAGAGAGAGATGTTTATAAATTCGTGACCGAATTCTCTAGTTAAATGTTGACTTTTTTCCACGCGGAAGATGTTAATCAAGTGTATTTTCTTTTTACCCCAATAACCGAATCCGCCGACTCGAAAGATCTTGCCCTCCATATGGTCAACACTATTGAAGAGGCCTTAGGCTACTGTAATCCAGGCCTGTCTTTTTAATTTTTTCTTTTTTTAAGCTTTCGACAAAATTATATATCATAAATAATTATGTAGTACATGAAAAAAATTACTCCCTCCGTCCTAGAAAATTCGTTAATATTTTTTTGAACCGTCATACAAAAATTGCTCACTTTCTATATAAAGAAAGATTTTGTGATTATTTTTACATATTTATTATTTTTACACTTTTTTATTCTATTTATCTCTTCAAATTTAACTATGCAATAACTCATTTTCTCTTTATTGACCAATTTTTAAATATTTTTTTGGGTTTTATTTTCTCTCCACATTTAATACGTCACCAATCTATTTCTTTTCTGACTCACTGTCTTCTGCTTCTTTATGAAGGTTAGAATGTGAAATATATAATACATGATTTAAATCCTTAAGGTACGTGTATAAAGATGTAATCAATTTACACAGGAAAGAGGGAGGGAGTACGTGATAATGCACTCCTAATAACGGAACCTGAGAGAAATAGCGGCACATGTCCCGTTAAGTCATCTATCACAAAAGGAAACAGTTGTCAACCAGCGAATACAATTCAATAAGTTTGACGCGGCTTCTATCGTTCAATCCTTGGGATGGTTCCTCCTCGTCCACAATGTACGCGGCATCCGTGGCTCCCACCTTTCCAAAATTAGAAGGCCTTGGGATGGTTCCTCCTCGTCCTCTCCACCCAGAAGAGTCCACGTGGTCATCTAAAGTGTCCCACAATGCGTACAAAAATTGAACTTCCCCCGGCTCCTAAAGCCCCTCTCTCTCTCTCTAAAACAGCAATCACAACAAGTATGTTAGTATACATTTGCAAATGGGTACTAATATCTGTAGTTGTTGTTACGCAATTTTTTCTAACACCAGTAATTGCATCACAAGGAGCAACCTTCACTGTAGAAAACAAGTGCCGGTACACTGTGTGGCCGGGCATATCAGGCATCGGGAGCTCCACCACCGGTTTCGAGCTCCAACAGGGCGAGTCGAGAACCATCACCGCACCACCCTCGTGGACCGGCCGGTTCTGGGGCCGCACCCTGTGCACCGGGAACTCCACCACGAGGAACTTCACCTGCGTCACCGGCGATTGCGGCTCCGGCAAGGTGGAGTGCTCCGGGGGCGGTCCTGCCCCCCCTACCACACTCCTGGAATTCGGCCTTGGCGGGCCCAACAGGGCTGACTTCTTTGACGTGAGTGTCGTCGACGGGTACAACCTGCCGATGCTGGCGGTACCGCAGGGCGACGCGGGGGCTAACTGTAGTACGGCTGGTTGTGTGATGGACTTGAATGGGTTCTGTCCGGCGGAGCTGCAGGTGAGCGACGGCGGTGGAGAGGCGGTGGCCTGCAAGGGGCCGTGCCTGGCGCTCCGGCAGGACAGGTACTGCTGCGCCGGCGCGTACGGGACGCCGAGCACATGCGCGCCGACGCTGTACTCGCGGGTGTTCAAGGACGCGTGCCCACGCGCCTATAGCTATCCGTATGACGATCTTACTAGTACGTTCACATGTAATAACGGTGCAGATTATCTCGTCACCTTCTGTCCATCTCCAAGTACAAGGTGCATCTTTGCATTTTACAATTTTATCATTAGCTTATTTAATTTTTGAATGCTATTTGAGATTACATGTTTGCTATCAAATCTTATTCATTCGAAGCATGCGGTCGTAGTGGGAGAGGTGTGAGTTTCGTTACTTTCGTAGCAGGAGCCTGAGTAATATATGGGTTTTGGGTGGGAGCGAAGCGGTTGCAAGGTTCTGGGGTAGGAGCATGGAGAATCCTGCAAGAATTTAGCAAATAGTGTCGCTATATTACCGCATTCGTTGCACTTCTGGAGTTAAAATGCTAAAAATCAAGTCCAAAAGGAGAAAATGTAATGCAATGGAACAAATTTGATTTAAAATAGTTGTGAGAAATCACGGATTGGTTAAAATCATCTGTGGATCGTGTCAGTGAAATGCATACTACCTTTGGTGGCTTAAGCTCCTTTGTTAGTGAAGATCTAGAGAAAGGTTTTACTAAAAAGTATTCTTTGTGTAAGTGTAGTTCCTAAATATGGATTGACCCTGTTATTCTCCTATGTATTGTTGTTAACTCAAAAAATAAGCAGCATCATGTTTTTGTTTTGTAAGACAGTTGGGCCATATTCCTTATACTAGCAACTTATTGTCTTACCAAAGGAATTGGAGATCCAGCCCCTTGTTGTTTGAAGACACCCTCCACTTCGATTGGTATTTTCTCACGAAAAGCAGACTTGAGATAACAAATCCAGCATTTCACTAAGATTTCGCTAGTAAAAAAATGGATCGCAGAGGACCCTTGACCAGGTCGTTGACCCTTGGTTTAAAGTATGAAAAGTTATTCTGTTCAGAAGTTCCAAATTCGAGTCATTTTCCCATTTTACGCTATAAAGCCACATGTTTATGCGACAATATATCCAGCACAACACATTGCTTTCTTTTGACCCTTCAAATGAGGTTTGATAGAGCATTAGCAGTAATATCTTCATTGAGATTCCAAATAACAATGAGTAGCAATAGGATGAAGAATGTGGATTTGTAAGGGTGGTATACCTTATTCCACAGAAATCAGCTGAGACACATGAGGATTGACTGCATTATTTGATTAGAGGTAGCAGAAGCATTCTTTGCTCAAGGTGCCCTAAGGTAACCAGATCAGAACCTCTTTCTCTTTGTGTATCTGTGTATGGGTGTGTATATGTCCAGGGTGATAATATTGTTGCTTACTTTTTTTGTCTGAATGCCCTCAAAATTTCCGAGACCATAGCTATCAATTGAGTGAATTCAATTACTGGACCCGCTTCAGTCATTCTTTCAAGTTTTCATACTTGTGATTCAGTCAGTGTACGTTGTTTCAGAGAGGGAGAGAGTAATGCCATTTTCCTTTGCTTAGGAAATTCCTTTTCTTAAAAGATCAAATTGATCATTGAACAGCAAAGAGTCCTTGTTAGACAAGAATTTGAGCTTTGAACTCTCTTCTGGCTTTATTAGCTAAACTTCCAAGATCTGAAGAGCAGCCTTGTAGGCTGTAGCACGTTGATTATCAAAGCAAAAAAATTGTACTTGCCTTTTTTGTTGCAGAAGAAACAAAATGAAATATAGTTGGGCTTCCTCACTTCTAATGTTGATGAATTTCCTTTCCTTACTGCATGCAGCTTCGGTGATTATCCCTCGGCAAACCTCTCAACCTCTTGGGCAAGTGAGGAAGAAGTCTCTCGTTTCGGGGATGGCTCATTATTGAAACCTGTCCTACTCAATAATAGTAATACCTTCCTCATTAACAATAGCAGCATGTCTTTTCCTGCTGTGGGTTGTGGTTTCTATGGAAATGCTAGTGGATACGGTGAAAATTCCATTTCCTTTGTCATTTTTGCTATTATGGCTACAGTTGGTTCCACATTTACCGCTGGAAATCCCCCCAAAATAATCTGGTCAGCCAACAGATTCAATCCGGTAAAACGGAATGCCACACTTCAATTCACATCAGAGGGAAACTTGGTTCTTAGAGACGTTGATGGTAAGGTTGCTTGGTCTACCAACACGTCGGGTAAATCTGTCATTGGAATGAGCATCAACTTGGCTGGAAATCTCATGCTGTACGATTCAAATAGCTCAATCATCTGGCAGTCTTTTGATCACCCAACCGAGACTTGGCTTCCAGGGCAGAAATTGTCTTTTGGGCAAAGGTTGATTGCGAGTGCATCCACAACAAATTGGACTGCTGGTCCATTTTATTTGTCGCTCTCCAATAGTAATTTATATGCTTTTATTGAAGCTACTCCTCCACAAATCTACAGTCAAGTCTTCCAAGGAGGTAACGGTTCTGCTTCGTTCAAAAATGGGAGATTTAATCTCATTCAAGACAAGTCTAATTCCACCATGGTGCTTTACGTGTCCGAAACAAACAACTTCCAGTATTTAAGGTTGGACTCGGATGGACATTTGAGAGTTTATCAGTGGGTAGAAGGAGTGGAGGGTGTTACTGATGACATTTTGACTGGCAGTCTAGGAGATTGTGCTTATCCTTTGAGTTGTGGAAATTATGGAATCTGCTCTAATGGGCAATGCACTTGCCCAGTAGGAAATGATGGGGATCCCAACTACTTTAGGCAGTTAGATTTTCGACAGCCCAGTCTTGGATGCGTTGAAGTGACCCAAATGTCGTGCCAATCTCCTGATCGTCACCTCCTCTTGGAACTTAATGACGTTACCTACTTTGAGTTTGTCTCCGTTCTTGCCGATACAGATGTCCAAAGTTGCAAAGAGGCATGCTTGAAAAACTGCTCTTGCAAAGCTGCTGTCTACCGTCATAACTCAAGTATGTCGAGTGGTGAATGCTCAATGCCATCCAAGATTTATTCTCTGATGAACATCCAAAAACAAGCAGTTTCTTACAATTCTTCAACATTCATTAAGGTGCAGAAGCTGCCAGAGTCCCCTCCTACATCCTCGAGGAAAAAGGCTAATCAGATTCTACTTATAGTAGGACCCATCCTTGCAGCAACTGTGGTATTTGCATTTTTCATTTTCCTATACGTTAGGTTCAAGAGAAATGTATTAGAGGATGGACTGGAGGAAGATGGAGAATGGGAGAACTCTTTAGTTCTCTTACCAAACTTGCCAAAGAGATTTAGCTATGAAGACTTGAAGTCTGCCACACAAAATTTTGATGTCAATAAGAGACTTGGAGGAGGAGGGTTTGGGTCGGTCTTTGAAGGAACACTTTTGGATGGTACAAGAGTTGCAGTTAAGCGTTTAGATCGTTTGGGCCAAGGAAGGAAAGAGTTCTTAGCAGAGGTCCAGACTATGGGTAACATACACCACATCAACTTGGTGAAATTGTTGGGATTTTGTGCCGAAAGATCGCATCGGCTTTTGGTGTACGAGTACATGAGCAGTGGGTCGTTAGATAAATGGATATTTCACAGAACTTCAGAGGATGCTCTTGAGTGGGGTATCAAAAAGAAGATCATCCTCAACGTTGCAAAAGGACTAGCATATCTTCACGAGGAATGCAAAAGCAGAATTATTCATTTAGACATAAAACCGCAAAATATCCTCCTAGATGAAAATTTTAATGCCAAGTTATCTGATTTTGGGCTTGCAAAGTTAATGGATCGGGATCAAAGTCAAGTGATGACTCAGATGAGGGGAACTCGTGGGTATCTAGCTCCTGAATGGTTGAGTAGGAAGATAACAGAGAAAGCGGATGTGTACAGTTTTGGAGTTGTCATGCTGGAAGTTGTTTGTGGGAGGAGAAATTTGGATTACTCTGCGCCTGAAGAAGCTGAAAATTTGCTCCAGATATTGAAGGAAAAGGCCGAAACGAATGAGCTAGTAGACTTGGTTGATAAATGCAACGTAAACATGCAAAGACACGAAGAGGAAGCTGTAGAACTGATCAGAACTGCCATTTGGTGCTTGTACGCCGATCCAGTTAGAAGGCCCTCTATGTCAACTGTAGTAAAGGTTTTGGAGAGTGCAACCCCGGAGGAACATATCTTAGATTTTAGTTTCTTTATGCCCACAACACAAGCAAAACCCAGAGAGGATTTAGTGATGGATTCAGCTCCACAAGAGGCATCAATCTTGTCAGGACCCAGATGAAGTCTCTTCCTCACTCCCTCTCTCCATTGTACTTCTTGAATTAGTCAGGACAGACTTTTGAGTTAAAGAAATCCTAATTGTCAAAGACCCTCAAATCAATTTGCATCCGTGCATCTTCCATGTCAATCAAATTTGAAACCTTTAACATACTGAAGCTCCTTGTTGGGGCAAAATGCAATATTTGCAGAGATGTGCCCGATACTTGTGGTGCTTGTAAGTTGAAAGTATCCGTCACCAAGCATTCCACAACAGTTTCCCTTTTGCATGTTTCTTTTGCTTGAAAGCAATTTTGACCCTGGGAAACAAGCTATCAGATGGGTAGAGTTCACATCTTGTAGCATGGGCTTAAATTGATCATTTTGGCTTTTGATTCATTCCTTATCTATTTTTGTAAGAGGCTAGAGTTAGTTTCGTCAAAACTGAAATATTGCCGAGGAAGAAATTTCAAGTGTAGTAGATAAATCAACCAGTAGATATTTTGGATTGAGGCAGAAGAAAAGAATGAGGGAGATAACTTTCTTAGTTGCTTACTAGTAAGTAGCAATAATTATAGGCTAAATTTAAATCTTGTGTTCTAAAATCACTCTCCTATTGTTGCTAAAGGCTTCGGAGGGTGCTTTGGAAGGATTAAGGGATGGTCAAACCCGATTAAATCGGGTTGGTAGGTGTTTGGCAAAAGTGTAAGACACTAATTAAATCAGCTTTCAAAGCTCTCTGTCTAATAATTAAATTTGACCACGTACATACCACACCATCGTTATTGAACACCTTCACTTCAAACTCTTTGTAGAGGTTAGCATTAATTGATGGACCACTAACTTCTACAAAGACTGGGGTTTAATGGCCCACCTTAAGATTATAAAAAATTTGTCCACGATTCATACACCATAATATTATAAATGTTGAATATGAACGTAAAATACCTTTTTAATTTTTTCTATTAAATCTCTTGAGTAGTTTTTATGTTTTATAGGTAATTATTTCATGTTAGAGAGGTTTTTTTTACACATAATAATTCAAATAAAGTCCTAATAAGTTACCGCATAGGTCAGATACAAACTTAGAATGCTCTAAATTAACTCTCGAAAAAAATATGACTTACTAATTTAGATGTTTAGTATTCTTGCAAACTTAGTCAATTGTAAAATTAAGGACAACTTATGTATATGATATGGTGGTTGTCCTTAGTTTTACAATTGACTAAGTTTGCAAGAATACTAAAAAACCTAAATTAGTAAGTCATATTCGAAAGTTAATTTGAAGCATTCTAAGTTTGTATCTAACATATGCGGTAATTTATTAGGACTTTATTTGAATTATTATGTGTACAAAAAAAAACTCTCTAACATGAAATAATCACCTATATAACATAAAAGCACAAACTCACCAAATCTTTGATGCGGTAACTTTCTATGCGGCAAAGATCAACTGTATCTGCAGTGATCCGATAATTTCTGCATGGTGGATAACTTATAATGCTCTCACAAGGTGAGCACAAAGGGCTCTGCAACTGAGTCAAACTATTGATGACTTGATCTGAACATTGCTGAAGTCAAGATCGTCTCAAATTCCAAGTTAAGGTAGCTCCCAGCTGCTATCATGTTTTGTTTCTGCAAAGAAAGATGTTAAAGTTATTGAAATCCGCCATCTTACTCCCATAAAATTGTTGACCTCTCCTTAATACAAAGAATAAACTTATAAATGTAGATCTTCAAGTCCATGCGATTTTCATGTCCATGGTTAGTATACAAAACTCAACACTTACAGATTTCACAGTCAATCTGCCGTAATCTGACTCAAGACGGTCTAATTATCTAGGCATCGCACCAAGGATTCTTGAGGATCCGACTCAAGAAAAGATGCGTCAGACTGTGCACAAGTTGTAAATTTTTAATTATCCTCAATTCTCCTATAACAAAGCTAGTACATGAGTTACATAGGTAAACTAGAGCAAACACAAAGCTACTAAGGGCGGAACCAAGGGAATTTGTCTGGATTGATTTCAGCCAGCTGAAATCATTAAGGATTTTAATATGTGCAAATATGATACAGAAGAAAATCATGCAGCCAGATCTGATTCATTTTCAAAACATTAGTCATAAATTAGCCAAAGATAAGAAGTAACGCTACTAAGGGCTGGTATTAAGGGGATTCTTCTGCATCATTTCGGCCAGCTAAAATAATGAAGGATTTTTACAAGTCCAAATCTGATATTGCAGAAAATCAGCAGTCAGATCTGGAACATTATGAATCAGATAAGAGTCATAAAGTCAGACAAAGATCAGCCAGAAATCCTCCAAATGGTTCCAGTTTATTTTGGGATTCAATCTCAGAACTTGGGCCTATTAGGCCTACGGGCAAACCACATACAGCCTATAGAATAAGGCTTGCAATTACTGCTTTCTTCGACTAATAAGTTCTACTACCCCCATCCAACTACAAAAGTGACTTGAGATAGAGACAATACTCTTTGTTTGTCAGTGTTGTGCTCAAAATATTATTCAAATTAATCAAAATCATGGCTTAATATAATTTATATTATCACTTTCTAGACCTGGATATGCATAATATTACGTCCTCGATATATGGAGGAAATTGTCAGTTAGTAGAACTACCCTAAGATGGATCTTGAGGATATGACATTTCCTTGTGCAAGGCTTGCCATGAATTGTAGTACTGTTTAGAGTTGCATAGTCCAAGTTCTAAGCATTTAAGGTTTACATGAGATGTACTTTGTAACTAAGATGTCTATATAACTAGGAAACGGCAAAGTGGAAAGAAGTTTAAGCTTTCAATCCCTTAGTTGCACAAGTCGGGAGCGGGAAGGGGGAAGCTTAAGCACCTGGAAGGATCTAATAAAAGTGATGTGTAAAGAGTAATACCAATTGTCTAATATATCTTACACTTAAACATGGTGTACACACTTTGAGACATTTCTAGGCGGCACATTTCTCATCTAAGCAAAAGCAAGTTTTCGAAAGAGAATGGTGACATACAGTTTCCTGCTCATTATCCGTCTGTATGTTCATGTCTGACGTGCCCATTGTGGCCCAATGAACTGCAAAAGATATCAGGTAAGTAAAGATTAAAGGCCCATTCCTAATAAAAAAAATTGCAGTGCAACATGGATACCCATATTTCAAAAGGGATTCCCGGCTTTTTCCAAAGCAATCACTATTTGGCATGATTGTACTTTGTATGCGACACAACCGATTGCTTTGGCCAAAACTATCACTGCATTGGCAATTACGTTTGCCTTTAGATATACTTATACTAAACACACATTTACGGACATGCCTACTGTTCTGGGTATTCTGGTTACAAAGAACATCCAAAGGACATACGAGGAGGAAGCTATTTTGAAACGTGATAGAAATACCAGCAGGAAACAAATAAAAAAATATTTCACTAGACTAAAATTATGCAGCATCAAGTCCCCTGACTCACATGAATATTGGTTGCCCTCTCAAGGAAGAGAGCTTCACAATTCTGGATCAGCACAATGCGAAGAATCTTAATGTCCTTGACTCGTGAAACACTAAAAATGAGGAGAAAACCCTTCAGATCTCGACATGGCAACTTGGCGTAAGAATAGTTTTTAAATTACAGCACTCACCTCAGGTTACAAAGAAGCTACAGGCTAAGATAGTGAGGTGAGGTATTGGTTAACAATGGGTCTGTTAGCATACATAATTGATTATTCCTTTTCTCATCCACTTCGGAGTAACTATGCCAAATCTTAAGTCAGAAAAATTTAACAGAAGTAGCGCTAGCACTTCAAACCACTTTCAATAAATCTCAATGTGGAATATGGCCAAAAATCAGCAATCTGCTTGTGCAAAATCAAATTGGAAAAGCATCATACCAATTATTAGTAATCTGAATCAAGAAAAAATGGATCCAACCATCTTATGTTCAAGGAGATTTTAAAAATTGTTAATTGCTTTATAAGCAGGTAACAAATTCAATCCTCATGCCTAATTATTAGTAAACAGAAACTAGATTGTGCTTATAACTACACATATCAATGCACATAGTTATACCTCTGTGAGGGAATTTCTTTCTTTTTCTTTTAGGATTAGAGTCCTTGTCAGAAATATTATTCTACCTTTCTAGGTACACAGCTGCTGAACAGTTGCCTTGTCATTGAAAAGTTTGTTGCTCCAAGTCTTAACTCCGATCCGTAAGGATCAAACACACACACTATTCAGGTCCACATGAGTTAAAAGAATTTGATAAATGTATTACCTTACAATGATTAATCCTAAAGACTTAGTATATTGCGTTGATTGAATAATTTAATATTGTATCTAGGTTTATGCAACTGCATATCTCCTCAGGTATAGGTAGCTAGGCACTTGCTCACTGTCTTATGCTAATGGTGGAAGTGGAAGTAGAAGAAAACCATTTAGGAGATATTAAAAGCAAGTTGACCTGTGACACATTGGTTACGAGTCTGGTTAAGACATAAACAAGAGCAACTTGGCAGTATAGAACTTTCTTAAACCAGTAAGTCCAAGAAATCCTCACATAGCTTTTCCCAAGAACGTCTTACTTTAATCTAGTCCAGAAAATTTCAAAGAACTGTGATCAACTATATGGACCAAGCATGCTTATTTCTAAGTGGACAAAATATGGCAAAAATATTTATTCATGATGGTCCCAATAGCTAATGAAAATCAAAAGAACATGCTCACATTCATGTCTCCTCCTCTTCAAGCAAACACAAGTAAACAAAAGAAAGGGAAGAAAGGAAACATGCCTTAAAATTAAGGCATGACGAAAATTTGTGCATCAAAAAGATAAAAAAGAAAATAGAAAACATAGCACCCCGTCAATAAACTAGAAGTAAAGAGTAAGAATTTGTGGCAACCTTGGCTCTTTAGTTCCAAGATGAAATATGCTGACAAAGCAGCATCCAATAGCAATTGATGAGAAAGCTATCCAACAGTACTGTTCATTTGTGTATCAGATAAGACCACCACCAGGCAAATCCAAAATTCCAGGATATAAAACATATAATTTCACTAAATTCCTGATTTTCAACATCAGTAGGTGATTCTACTGTGCAGACACTAAAGACCACCAACGCAACAGCATATAGGTTAAGGTTGCCAACCTGAAAATGAAATCATGGTTAACCCCCCCCCCCCCCCCCCCACACACACACACACACACACACACACACACATATATATATATATATATATATATATATATATATATATATATATATATATATATATAAGCACACTTGCCTATCATCTTACACAGACAAGGCATAGCATAGAAGGAATCCTATACACATGGTCTTGTACTTAGAACCAAAATGAGGTTGATCCCGTTTCAAGAGAGCTTATCAAACCATCTTCTCCTACACCATCTGAGCTCAAGAACTTGTTGAATACAATTTCCAAATTTCAACAACCATGACAGTGACAATCTATGAAATTGGTGCAAAGAAAAATAGATAGGAGGACTCACGTTGCTAAATTGGGTGGATCCTCAGATGTTGTTTGACTGGACCTCTCAAATTTTGCCATAATTCCAACAGCAAATTATCCAATGAGCTTGAACTTTTGCCCTAATCCTAAAATTGAAATACCCAGCAATGATGTTAACGGAGGACGCAGAAGAAAAAAGAAAGAAAGGATAAAGAAGAAAACTCACTGGTGCACTACTGGTGTAGCTCGGCCGTGAGCAAGGGCTGAGGAAGGAGGAAGGCGGAAGGAGGAAGGAAGAAGAAGGGAAAGAGGAAATCGGGTTCAGAATGCAGAGTTCCAAATGCGCGCCTTTTTTTCCTACCGTTTCTTTTATTTTGTTAAGTTTTCTTGGATTTTGAGAAATGAGGCATAAAATGAAAAAAAACAGGAAAACGTGTTTCTAAAGGGCGTTTTCTACTCTAAAGTCGTGGTTTCAAATAGAGATTTTTAAAAGTGTGGTACGCGGGTAAATAAGTTTCAAAATGGAGTATTATGGTAATTAAGTTTTAAAATAATATTATTTAGGGAAAAAACTCTAAATTCACCTCCACCTCCATCTCCACCACCACCTGTACATCCAGGAGGGAAACCCTATGCGTCGCCTGAGAAGCTGCTAGGAGCAAAACTCTTTGCAACTCCTAAGCAGTTACCGAGACATGTAAAGACTTTACTTTGGGAGGGAATATGTGAGCTTATGGAGATTTCCAACACTCGAGCAATGGGCCTTTCGGCACTACTTTAATGCATACGTTACTGCATAGAATTTTAAGAACGGAAGGGAGGATATTAGATTGAGTCTATTGGGTGTGTCTACATGCTGTTGGTGAGGGGCTGCTTATGGGGAGCGATTCATGGTTTTGTTTGAGATTCATAGAATGACCTTATGGAGGGTAGGAAATTTGCAAATTATTTTATGGCAGCATATTTAATTTGATGCAGCATTGGTTGCTAATTATTTTGTTCTTCACATTGATTGTTAACATCAGGCCTCAAATTTTTGGCTTTTGTCCATGCGTTCAGGTTTATGTGTATCTACCGCAGAGTTTTTGGCGGATAGGCTCAGAGGAAATAGAATACCAAAGTAATACTTAGTTTTACTTTTATTCATGAATATTGGAAATTTCATTAATTAATGTGTTTTTATCTACCAGGTCTATAAAGTTTCTGATATGGAAGAGTCTCCTAGTGCAGACGATGAGGTCAATGTAGCTTGTTTTCATCCTTCTATGGGTGGTGGGCTTGTTTATGGAACCAAGGTAAAAAACTGAAAATTGCATGAACTTTTGGCTGGTATTTCGAACGATTTCACCGGAATCTCAACTTGTTTTTCTATAAAAATGCAGGAAGGAAAGCTCAGGGTACTTTGGTTTGATAATTCTCATGGCCAGAATTTCTTTTGCTGATGAAAACTTGGTTCAGGTATAACCGTGTTTACCCCATTTCTTTAAGCACGCTCAGATACGATCCATTTACCAACTCCACTGCTTTTCTTGTTTTTACCAGTAGTTGTCTCTTTATTGAATGACGAGGACACTATTGGTCGCTCAAATAGAGTAAGCAGTGTATAAAGAATGCGGTCTCTGTCAAAGGCAGCACAAACTTTTAGAAATTAGTTACCATTCGGAACTCTAAGTTTTGATTTATGTTTTATCATTGTCACTGACTCGTTCCAGATTATTATAATTCTCCAGCCACGCTTAAACATCGATCCAACTTAAGTTAATCACAACCAGGGGCGGAACTATATATGTACGAGGGGGGCTATAGCACCCCCTCAGATTTTGAAAAAAAATAATTATATATAGTGTTTTTTTTTTCACTCGCCATTTTCTCTCTCTCTCTCTCTCTCTCTCTCCCCTCCTCTTGGCTCTCACAGTCTCACTCAGTTCCCGACTTCCCGTCATCGCCGACTTCCTGTCGTCGCCGACTCGCCGTCGAAGGTTGAACTCTCACTGGAGTCACTGCTCACCGGTCACCGCCCACCGGAGTCACCTCTCACTCTCTCAGTCACCGCGGCACTGCCCACGGCCACGGGCCACCGGTCATCGGCTATTCGGCTCATCGCCTCATCGCCCATTGGTAACGCCGGACGCCGGTCACCGGTCGCCGTCAACTGTCAAGGTCTCAATGGGAACCCCTACTCTCACGGAGTCACGGACGGCCTCACGGCCTCGATTCTGAAGCACGAAGGCCCTCCCGCCCCTCCCCAGTTTGGTAGTCCGCACCCCAACTCTGGCCAGATATAGCTTAGATCTACGAGCCGACGGACAAACCGAGGAAGTGATGAACCTCATCGGTCGGCGGTCACGGAACCTGAAATAGTGAAATTCAAGCAGATCTGACTCCTAAGCGACTGAGCCTCAGTCACCGGTGGTCACGGCGAAGAACCCACCACCAGCGACGTTGCGACAATGACACCGTTATGATTTTTTAATGACTGAGTCTAGTGTGCATTTTGAACAATTTCTTTTGCTATTGAGAAATGATTATTTGATTAATAATTTTAGGTTGTTAGTTGTAAATTTGATAATTTAGATTATTAATTGATGCTTTATGGCTGTTAATCGTGCATTGAACACTTGAGATTTGAGATTGTTGATGGAGGATGGGACCCAATTGAATTTTTATCCCATTTGAGCATTGATTATTTTATTGATAATTTTAGGTTGTGTTAATTATGCATTTGAAAATTGAGATTACTTATTGGTGATTATATGTTGTTAATTGTGCATTGAGCATTTGAGAATTGAGATGGTTGATGGAGGATGAGACCCAATTGGATTGAGATGTCGGATATGTAATTTAGTTAAATGGTGGGTTGAAATTAGGTTAACGCGATAATAAAACATGACTGAAAAAGTATAAGAATAAAATATTTGTAATTAACTAGGTTATTTGATTGATAATTGATGGATTGATACTTAAAAAAATATTTTTTTTTCAGAATGGAAAAGTTCTTTCAAAAGAAAGCAAATGTGGAAAAGTTATTGCAGTCTAATAAAAATGAATGTAGAAATCAAGATACTATTCAACAGTCTCGATTCCAACAGTAAGGGACAAGGCTCCCATTGTGTATCATGATATTCATTCCGGACATTCAAACAGAGTTAGCGATAAGCTCAACTCTGACGAGCTTATTGCGGATCCTGGGTTACGTTCGAATATTTTGGATTATGATCCTAATGTTCGAGATAAAGTTCGACGAACGTATTGGTCGAAAGGTCCTTGCCAACCTCGTCACCACAATTTTTCATTTACACAATTCGAAACTTAGCCTCGTCGATTTGTTTCTTCTTGGTTTAACATTTATTCGAGTTGGTTGGAGTATAGTGTAGCAAAAGATAAAGCATATTGTTTGTGTTGCTACTTGTTCGAAAGTGCTCATGGGGAGCAAGGGGTGGTGGTACTTTTGTTAGGCATGGTTTTAACAATTGGAGAAAGAAGGAGAAATTCTAAAAACATGTTGGAGAAGTTGGTAGTGTACACAACCTTGCTTTAATTAAGTGTCAAGCCTTTGATAACCCTCAGCAGAGTATTGAAGTAGTTTTGTCCAATCAAACAGATGAAAGTAGGGTTCAATACCGTACTCGCTTGACTGCATCAATTGATGTTATTCGGTTTCTCTTACGTCAAGGCTTGTCTTTCCGTGGGCACGATAAATCTGAAAATCAGGAACATTTTCTAGAACTGTTAGAGTTTCTTGTTGATCACAATGAAAATGTGAAAAAAAAGTCGCGTTGTCGAATGCTCCTCAGAATCTCAAATTGACATCACCAAAAGTTCAGAAAGAAATTGTTAGTGCCATTACCGGAGAAATAAGAGATGCAATTGTTGGGGACATGAAAACTGAATTATTTTTCATTTTAGTTGACGAGTGTCGTGATATTTCAGTCAAAGAATAAATGAGAGTTGTCTTGAGATATGTGGACAAAAGAGGACGTGTGATTGAACGTTTTCTTGGTATTGTCCATGTTGCTAATACCGCTGCCTTATCATTGAAAGACGCGATTGCCAGTTTATTTGTAATGCATGAATTGAGCATTTCAAGAATTCGTGGACACGGCTATGATGGAGCAAGTAATATGCAAGGTAAATTCAATGGTCTTAAAACCTCTATTCAGAGGGAGAATGAAAGTGCTTATTATATTCATTACTTTGCTCATCAACTTCAGCTAACTCTTGTAGCCATTGCAAAAACAATTCTCAAATTGCATTGCTCTTTAATTTGGTTGCTAAGGTAGTAAACACGGTGAGAGTTTCATGCAAGCGAAGAGATGCTATTCGAGAAAGTGAAGCTATTAGACTTGCTCATGACCTTAAGAGTGGTGATATCGTCAGTGGTCGAGGTTTAAATCAAGAAACTGGCATCAAAAGAGCAGGAAAGACCCGTTGGGGATCACATTACGGTGCATTATTGAATTTGAGTCATATGTTTGCTTCAGCGATATGTGTGCTTAATAAGGTTGTTGAGGATGCTACATATTATGAATAGAGAGGTGAAGCATTAGGTCTTTTGAACTCGGTGCCAACTTATGATTTTGTCTTCAACATGCATTTGATGACAAATATTGTTGAAGACAAATATTTTGGGGATGACGAATGAACCTTTACAAGCATTACAAAAGAAAGATCAAAACATTGTGAATGCAATGAAGTTGGTAAGAATAACAAAGCAACGATTGCAAGACTTTACAGATCATGGGTTGGAAGACTTGCTGGAAGAGGTCTCACAATTTTGTGTAAAACACGATATTGACGTATTGGACATGAGTGCAAGTTTTGTAGCCCCGGGGAGGCAAAGACGTAATGCTGAAGAAGTTACAAATTTTTACCATTATCGTGTTGATATTTTTTTAACGGTTGTTGATTTGTAAATCAGTGAGTTGAATAATCGTTTCAGTTGTATGGCATGTCTTGATCCAAGTGATGGTTTTTCTGCTTTTAATAAGTAGAAGTTGATCTTGCACAGTTTTATCCATATGACTTTTTGCCAATAGAGCTTAAGGTACTTCAAAGTCAGCTCAAAACTTATATTATGGATGTGCGCTCCTGTGAAGAACTTTATGAAGTCAGGGGAATTGGTGAACTTGTTATAAAGTTAGTTGAGTTGAAAAAGGATGTGATATATCATTTGGTGTTTTTGCTTTTGAGATTGATCTTACTTTTACCTGTTGCAACTGCTACTGTAGAAAGAGCTTTCTCTGCAATGAAGATAATAAAGACTCGACTTCGGAATCGCATGGCAGACAAATGGATGAATGATAGCTTAGTTTGTTACATCGAGAAAAATATTTTGAAAACTATTACAAATGAGGCTATTATCAAACGCTACCAATTTTCGGCGCCTCATCGAGTAGTTATTTAGTATTTTCGTTTGTAAACACTAAAATGTATATTTTGTATTATCTTCTTTTGTGTTATAAAGAGTCTTTAGTGGCTCTCATGAAACTTAATAAGACTTTTTAGATACTTTTTAGTATTTTTGTGTATTATTGAAAAGTGTACTTTGTTTTTGTGTGTTATTTTAGTTGTAAAAATATTTATCTCTTTTGATATATTTAGGCCCCCGATATGAAATCCTGGTTCCGTCATGAATCACAACGGATTCAACCGTTGCTTTTCTCCAATGGCGTCTCTTCATTTCAGCCGGTGAACGAAGTGGCAAGTGGCACAGCTTCATGAATTGGCTGCCGCCTTCACTTTTAAATTCGACAGACGGCTGCTGCTTCACTTTAAGGAAGAAGACGGCTGCATCTTCATGGCTGCCTTTTCCGAGCAAGTGATGGCTGCCTTCCATAGAAAAGTAGACAATCCAACTCAAGTTAATCGAATACCCAAATTTATTAATTATCAAACACCCATGTGGGCATAAGATTCAACTACTATGGCAGTCAGCAGCGAACAATCATCTATCACGCCATAATATCGCCCTAGAAAGCAACAACATACGATCAACGTGCTGACATCGTATAGAAAAAAATAATAGCCAATGAATCGGAATTAGACTCAATTAAGCCTCAAAGACCGCAGGGCTATATATATATATATATACTTCATTTATTGCTACTGAGTCCTCTAGTCAAATGTCATCTTTTTGCTACTTCTTTAAACGCGACTGACTTCTTTAACGTGAATGTCGTCGACGGGTACAACCTGCCGATGCAGGCGTTACCACAGGGCTACAGCGGGGCTCACTGTAGTGCGACTGGTTGTGTGATGGACTTGACGGCGGAGCTGCAGGTGAGCGACGGCGTCGGAGAGGTGGTGGTCTGCAAGGGGCCGTGCCTGGCGCTCCGGCTGGACAGGTACTGCTGCGCCGGTGCTTACGGGACGCGTGCCCACGCGCCTACAGCTATGTGTATGATGACGATGTCAATAGTACGGTGCAGATTATCTTTTTGCTACCGAGTCCTCTAGTCAAATGCCGCGTCAAATGTCCTCATGCCTGTTTTTTAATTTTTAATTTTGACTTTGAACAATAATTCTAACAATTATATCTCATTAAAAAGCATGTACGTAATACATTGGAAAAAAAAATACATGATATGGCACTACGAATGACAGAACTTCAGAGAAAGAGCGGCACATAATTAAGGTTGTTTATATAATTGAGAGCGATAAAATAATATATAACTTTAACGTCAATACCATGGTCCATTAATTCTTCTATCAGGTCCTCATCACAAAGGAAAACAGTTGGCTACCAAGCAAATTTATACTATTGGGCTAATTATACTTATGTCCCTGAGGTTAGGGGGTAATTACAGTGAAGGACACAAAGTTTCAAAATGTAACATTTCGTAACCAAAAGTGTTCCAAATGTATCACCTGTATCCATCCTTTAGGGTTCAATCCAAAAATTATACTGTTCATCGTTACATATTTTAAAAATGGCAATACTGTCCTTGTACAGTATATCCTAAATAATTTTTATAATTTTCAAATTAAACCTTAATTTTTTAAAAATGGCAATACTCCAGATCCGATCTCGCCGCCCACTCCCTCACCTCACGCCGCCGGCAGCCCAAGCCTCCTCCCTCACCCCACGCCGCCGGCAGCCTCTCTCGGCCCACCATCCGGCTGACTCGCCCCACCCCACCACGCCGGCAAGCCATTTGGCAAACCCACACTGCCGATAATTGCCTGGCAAGCCCCTTGGCAAACTCACACCGTTTAGACACCGTCGGCAGCCCTTTCTCTCTCTAAACCCTATTTCACCTCCTTACCATATCAATTCCACCCACCGTCTGGTTTCACACACACACACACATACACAAAATCTCACATACACTCCGCAGCCGCCGCCCCCTTCATCCCCCCACCCGCCGTGTACCATCCCAACACCATGGCGCCTTTTCAACCAACAACGAAACCCTCCACAGTTACTCGATCTACACGGTTGTGAGGAGTATTATGACGCAGAGATAAGGGGCGGCAAGGATTTACTCCGGTGATTGCAGAGGCGGTCGGTGGTGGTTGCGAGAGATTGGCGGTTGTGGGTGGCGGGGACGGGCTGTGGCGCTGCTACGAGGTTGGGCGAGGAAGGGGGTTGCAACGGGATTGGGAGAGGAAGGGAGCTGATCGATGGCGGCGTGGTCTGACGGAGGGTTTTTCTTGATCGAAGTATTGCCCTTTAAAAATGGCAATACGAAATGGGTGGGGGAAGAGGGAAAGAGTGACACATTTTAAAAAAAAAAGGTTTTTCTTTTCTGATTTTCCTTTCTAAAAAGAGACAATGGCATTTAAAAAAAAACTTTCTAACATAAGGGCAATAAAGTCATTTTGTTAAAACCGTTAGGATTTTTAGGGTTCCGTTTGGTCAATGGACACAAGTGTAATTTGTCCAAACTATTGTCCTTACCTGTAATTACCCTCAAACCTCAGCGACATAGGTGTAATTAGCCTTATACTATTAATGTTTGGATTGATTGACACCTTTCTCGCCTTCCAAATCTCAAATTCTTTTTCATTAGATTTTTTTTATTTCATAAATACAACTAAATAGATAATAGCGTATAATTGGCTATACAGTTACTTTCTCAAATTTTTAAATTCAATTAAATAGGTATAGGGATATAATTGATAAGAAAGTATTATCATCTCACTACATGACTTCTGACCATTCCACCCATGACGTCCTTTTTCCGTTTTTCATACTTCGTTCATAAAATAAGATTATAGTTAGCATATAATAAACTAACTTTGACCGGTCTTTTACTGTTCAATTTACGCTGCATTCGTGGCTCCCCACCTTTTCAAAATTAAAAGGCCTTGCAGTCATGTTCTTCCCACCTAAAAGGGATTTGGATTTTCTGTTGTAACCATGGTTACAACATACGGTTCTTTCTCTTTTTCCTCTCTCACAAACTGTATGAACAGCACTGTAGAGAACAAGTGCCAGTACACAGTATGGCCGGGGATATTAAGCAACGGGAGAGCCCAAATCTCCACCACCGGTTTCGAGCTCCAAAAGGGCGAGTCAAGAACCATCACCGCACCACCTTCGTGGACCGGCCAGTTCTGGGGCCGCACCCTCTGCGCCGTGAAATCCACCACGAGAAACTTCACCTACGTCACAGGCGATTGCAGCTCCAGCAAGGTGGAGTGCTCCGGGGGCGGTCCTGCCCCCCCTACCACACTCCTGGAATTCGCCATGGACGACGGGTTAAACTCGACTGACATCTACTTCTTTAACGTGAGTGTCGTCGACGGGTACAACCTGCCGATGCAGGTGGTACCACAGGGCGACAGGGGGGCTCAATGTAGTGCGGCTGGTTGTGTGATGGACTTGAACGGGTTCTGCCCGGCGGAGCTGCAGGTGAGCGACGGCGGCGGAGAGGTGGTGGCCTGCAAGGGGCCTTGCCTGGCGCTCCGGCAGGACAGGTACTGCTGAGCCGGCGCGTACGGGACGCGGAGCACGTGCGCGCCGACGCTGTACTCGCAGGTGTTCAAGGACGCGTGCCCACGTGCCTACAGTTATGTGTATGATGACGATGCCAGTAGTACGTTCACATGTGAAATCGGTGTAGATTATCTTATCACCTTCTGTCCATCTCCAAGTACAAGGTGCATCTTCGCATTTTATAGAATTTTTATCTATAGCTTATTTAATTGATGAATGCTATTTGAGATTACATGTTCGATATCAAATCTTATTCATTCGAAGCATGAGTGGGAGTGAGAGTGGGAGCAGTGCGAGTTTCGTAACAGGAGCGGCTGTAATATAGTGGGTTTTGGGTGGGAGCGGAAGTGGTTGCAAGGTTATGGGGCAGGAGCGTCACTAGAATTGAAGAATTTTGCAGATTTAGCGAATTCCTATTTGAGATCCACTTTTGTCATTGGAAGGTCTCTCAAGTGTCGCTATATTACCACTTTCGTTACAATTCTGGAGTTCAATTGCTGAAAGTCGAGTTTAAGTATCAGTTTTCAAAATTAGTCAGAGTAGTCAAAAGGATAAAATGTAATGCAACGGAAAAAATTTGATTTAAAATAGTTGTGAGAAATCAACAATTGGTTAAAATCGCCTGTGGATCGTGTAAGTGAAATGCATACTACTTCTGGTGGCTTAAGCTCCTTTGTTAGTGAAGATCTAGAAAAAGGTTTTACTAAAAAGTATTCTTTGTGTAAGTGTAGCTCCTGAATGTGGATTGACACTTTTATTCTCCTATGTATTGTGGTTAAAACTCAAAAATAAGCAGCATTATGTTTCTGTTTTGTAAAACAGTTGGGCCATATTCCTTGTACTAGCAACATATTGTCTTACCAAAGGAATTGGAGAGCCAGCCCTTGTCGTTTGAAGACGCCCTCCACTTCGATTGGTATTTTTTCACGAAATGTAGACATGAGATAACAAATCCAGCATTTCACTAAGATTTCGTTAGTAAAAAGAAAATGGATCGCAGAGGACCCTTGACCAGGTCGTTGACCCCTTGGTTTAAAGTATGAAAAGTTATTCTGTTTAGACGTTCCAAATTCAGGTCATTTTCCAATTTTACTCTAAAAAGCCGCATGTTTATGCGACAATATATCCAGCACAATATATTGTTTTCTTTTAACCCTTCAAATGAGGTTTGATAGAACATTAGCAGTAATATCTTCAGTGAGATTCCAATTAACAATGAGTAGCAGTAGGATGAAGAATGTGGATTTGTAAGGGTGGTATACCTTATTCCCCAGAGAATCAGCTGAGACACATAATGACTGCCCTACATTATTTGATTAGAGGTAGCAGAAGCATTCTTTGCTCAAGCTACCCCAAGACAACCAGATCAGAACGTCTAATCAGATACTCGCCAAAGTCTCTTATGGCAACCAGACATGAACCTCTTTCTCTCTGTGTGTGTGGTTGTGTGTATGTCCAGGGTGCTAGTATTGTTGCTTAGTTGTTTGGTCTGAACGCCCCCAAAATTTCCGAGACCATAGCTATCAATTGAGTGAATTCAATTACTGGACTCGTTTCAGTCATTCTTTCAAGTTTTCATACTTGCAATTCAGTCAGTCAGTGTACGTTGTTTTAGAGAGAGAGAGAGAGAGTAAAGCCATTTTCTTTGCTTAGCAATTTCTTTTTCTTAAAAGACGACATTGATGGTTGAACAGCAAGGAGTCCTTGTTAGACAATAATTTGAGCTCTGACCTCTTTTCTGGCTTTATTAACTGAACTTCCAAGTTCTGAAGAGCAGCCTTGTAGGCTGTAGCACAGTTGATTGTCAAAGCAAAAACATGGTAGTTGCCTTTTTTCTTGTAGAAGAAACAAAATGAAATATAGTTGGGCTTCCTCACTTCTAATTTTGATGAATTTACTTCTGCATGCAGCTTCGGTGAATATCCCACGGCAAACCTCTCAACCTCTTGGGCAAGTGAGGAAGAAGCCTCTCGCTTCGGGGATGGCTCATTATTGAAACCTGTCCTACTCAATAATAGGAATACCTTCCTCATTAGCAATAACAGCGTGTCTTTTCCTGTTGTGGGTTGTGGTTTCTATGGAAATGCTAGTGGATATGGTGAAAATTCCATTTCCTTCGTCATTTTTTGCTATTATGGCCATAGTTGATTCCACATTCAACACTGGAATTCCCCCCAAAATAATTTGGTCAGCCAACAGATTCAATCCAGTAAAACGGAATGCCACACTTCAATTCACATCAGAGGGAGACTTGGTTCTTATAGACATTGATGGTAAGGTTGCTTGGTCTACCAACACGTCCGGTAAGTCTGTTATTGGAATGCGCATCAACTTGGCTGGAAATCTCATGTTGTACGATTCAAACAACTCAATCATCTGGCAGTCTTTTGATCACCCAACCGAGACTTGGCTTCCAGGGCTGAAATTGTCATCTGGGCAAAGGTTGATTGAAAGTGCATCCACCGCAAATTGGACTGCTGGTCCATTTTATTTGTCGCTGTCCAATAGCAATTTATATGCGTTTATTGAAGCTACTACTCCACAAATATATGGTCAAGTCTTCCATGGAGGTAACAGTTCTGCTTCTTTCAAAAATGGGAGATTCGATCTTATTCAAGACGAGTCTAATACCACTATGGTGCTTTACCTGTCCGAAACAAACAACTTCCAGTATTTAAGATTGGACTCGGATGGACATTTGAGAGTTTATCAATGGGTAGAGGGAGTGGAGGCTGTTATTGATGACATTTTGACTGGCAGTCTAGGAGATTGTGCTTGTCCTTTGAGTTGTGGGAATTATGGAATCTGCTCTAACGGTCAATGCAGTTGCCCAATAGGAAATGATGGGGATACCAACTACTTTAGGCAGTTGGATTTTCGACAACCCAGTCTCGGATGTGTTGAAGCGACCCAAATGTCGTGTCAATCTCCTGATCTTCACCTTCTCTTGGAACTTGATGATGTTACTTACTTTGAGTTTGTCCCCGTTCTTGCCAATACAGATGTTCAAAGTTGCAAAGAGGCATGCTTGAAAAACTGCTCTTGCAAAGCTATTGTCTACCGTCATGATTCAAGTATGTCGAGTGGTGAATGCTCAATGCCATCCAAGATATATTCTCTGATGAATATCCAAAAAGAAGTAGTTTCTTACAATTCTTCAACATTCATTAAGGTGCAGAAGCTACCAGAGTCCTCTCCTACATCCTCAAGGAGAAAGACTAATCAGATTCTACTTATAGTAGGACCCATCCTTGCAGCTACTGTGGTATTTGCATTTTTCATTTTCCTATATGTTAGGTTCAAGAGAAATGTATTAGAGGATGGACTGGAGGAAGATGGAGAATGGGAGAACTCCTTGGTTTTATTACCAGACTTGCCAAAGAGATTTAGCTACGAAGACTTGAAGTCTGCCACACAAAACTTTGATGTCAATAAGAGACTTGGAGGAGGAGGGTTTGGGTCGGTCTTTGAAGGAACACTTTTTGATGGTACAAGAGTTGCAGTTAAACGTTTAGATCGTTTGGGCCAAGGAAGGAAAGAGTTTTTAGCGGAGGTCCAGACAATGGGCAACATACACCACATCCACTTGGTGAAATTGTTCGGATTTTGTGCTGAAAGATTGCATCGGCTTTTGGTGTACGAGTACATGAGCAATGGGTCCTTAGATAAGTGGATATTTCACAGAACTTCAGAGGATGCTCTTGAGTGGGGTATCAGAAAGAAGATCATCATCAACATTGCAAAAGGACTAGCATATCTTCACGAGGAATGCAAAAGCAGAATTATCCATTTAGACATAAAACCGCAAAATATCCTCCTGGATGAAAATTTTAATGCCAAGTTATCTGATTTTGGGCTTGCAAAGTTAATGGACCAGGATCAAAGTCAAGTGATGACTCAGATGAGGGGAACTCCTGGATACCTGGCTCCTGAATGGTTGAGTAGGAAGATAACAGAGAAAGCTGATGTGTACAGTTTTGGAGTTGTCATGCTGGAAGTTGTTTGTGGGAGGAGAAATTTGGATTACTCTGCGCCTGAAGAAACCAAAAATTTGCTCGAGATACTGAAGGAAAAGGCAGAAACAAATGAGCTAGTACACTTGGTTGATAAATGCAATATAGACATGCAAAGACACGGAGAGGAAACTGTAGAGTTGATGAGAACTGTCATTTGGTGCTTGTACGCGGATCCAGCTAGAAGGCCCTGTATGTCAACTGTAATTAAGGTTTTGGAGGGCGCAACCCCAAAGGAACATATCTTAGATTTTAGTTTCTTTATGCCCCCAACACAGGCTAACTCCATAGAGAATTTAGCAATGGATTCAGCTCCACAAGAGGCATCAATCTTGTCAGGACCCAGATGAAGTCTCTTCCTCACTCCTCTCTCTATTGTACTCCTTAAATTAGACAAGACAAACTTTGAGTTCTAGAAATCCTAATTGTCACAAACATAGTTGCATTTTTATATGCTTTATTGCTTCAAAGGCTGTTTTTTTAGTCACGTACTTTTATTTCTTATAAGAGTTTTGATGTATAAACCACTCCAAAAGTAAGGAACAAATTCACAGCACCTGTGACTTGAAGTGGCATTTAGGGTTTTTGCTGCAGTATCCTTCCGCCTCGGCATTATATATCCGATCATACGGTGATCGACAATCAACGGTCAAACATTCACACCAGCGCATGCTACCAATGCAACTGGTGAATCAAAGCACTTTGCGCTCCATCAGCCCCCTAGGGCACGTACGACGAGAACTCTAAGTTCCGTCCAACCCCCTAGGGCATGTACACGAGCTCTACACTACATTCCCCCTCAAGGGCGTGTACGAGAACGCTAAGTTACGTCAACCCTCCGAGGGTATTTCATGAGCTCAATGTTCTATTCCCCTTCAAGGGCACTTATCAGAACTCTACGTTCCACTAGCCCTCTAGGGCGGTCCCTCAAGGGACAAACACCCTCAAGGGTGATAGGATAGAGCTCACGTTCTATCCGAACGGTTTAGCTATAGTTCTAACCTGTGAAACGGCAAAACCTAGTGGGAGTTTGTCGCCCTATCCTGTTTTGTTAATTCGAAACATGGCCGAGCGTGAGTGCGAGGCTTCTTTGCCAGCCCTTAGCTGACGATAAGGGTTCGTGTCAAAGTAAAACGCAAGCATGATGTGGTCACTTCAAGCTAAAGAACACACACTTCCACAAAACAAACACCCTCCACAGGAGAGGTGACCCCTCAAGGGGACATTCAAACACTTAGCACATGCAACAACTTGCATGCACAGCTCTGTGTCCTCTTTCTAGAGAGGCTAACGTGGGCACAACCTCTAATGGATCCTGAGATCCCATGATTCATCTTCGCAAAGATGATTCCGAGTAGCCTACTTAGGCGACATTCGAAAGACCTAGCTCTCAAGAGCTAGAGTTCTAGCATCCTACTCGGGCAAAGTTCCAAGGCTTAAGCTCCCAAGAGCTTAGGTTCGAGCACATGGAGTAGAGAAATATTATTACCCCTACAAGCGGATGGAGAATCCTTTACAAATCTGACGTGTGTCTCAAGACACCGGGTATAAACTTCCTTAGCCAAACATTTTGGCCAAGGAAGTGAGAGGCTTATGATATACCTCAAATATAACTCCTAATAATTGGGGAATACCTGGCAATCCTAGTCGAACTAGGAGACCGATAATTATCTTATCAGAGATCGTGACGTGATTCTCAAGGATCCTAATGCGATCCTAACACATTTAGCCTATGGCCCAGTCCTACTAAGGCTCTTCTTCCTACCGCTATATAAAATGGTCTACCCCCCAAGTATGGAACAACTACACACATTCATGCTTTTTCAGAGTCATGTAGTTGCACTCTGACTTAAGCATCGGAGAGTTCTCCGCCGGGAACCCCACCCGGCGGTCACTCGTTTTCTGTTTTGCAGGTCATCAGTCCAGGCTCGAATTCCGCAACGTACGCGGAGCATATTTTTAGCAGCAACAGAGAGCATCCAAGGGCGGAAGTCCCTCATGACTGCCTTATATTGTAACATTAAAATTAATTAGGGATTCGTTTTGTTGTGTTTTTTACTAATTATATCATAACATATTTACTCTTTGAGAAAGATATTGTGGGGGTGTTTACTACAAACTCGATCATTGACGACTTTCGTGACTATAGAGACTGCCAAATTTTGCTTTTATCATCGATATGTGGAGTTACTTTTTTATATTTTCTTGCTTTGTGAAACCTTGATGAATTACTTCTAATTTTAATGTTTTTATTTTTCATGTTTTATGTGAACTTAAACTTTCTTAATTCTTCTATGTAAGACATCAAAATTTTAATGTCTTTTTGACCCCTTCTTATTAGACTTTCTAGATACGCCCGAGAGGGCGTCTAAGAGAAGCTGCCAAAGGAAAATCTGAAGTTTGGGAACAACCTCCCTATAAAAGGTTAACTTGGTATCCATACATTGAGATGTGTGGATTGCCTAAATTTCTCGAGCTATAAATCCAGGGAAAAGAGTATTGAGGAGCGCCAAATTCCAAAATGATTTACGATGCGATAAGATACAAGGTTAAGTGATGAGAATGTACTTACAAATTTTGTTACTACGGGAGGAGAGATGTTGGGAGTGCCGGGTCCTTCCATATACTAATGAGACTCTCGGACCAAACCAACCATGTGAGCCCTTTAAGAACCCGAGGAAGCTTTGAACGAGGACGGGACCGAAAGGATTAGGTGCTCGTGGTTTAATGTAAAGCCACTATGAAAAAGTCAATGTTTGTGCGTGTGAGTAATGTTTTCATGTTATTGCTCCCTTGGGCCACAATGAAATCAATAATTTGGGTTGACCAGGCTTTTCAGATGTACTTAGCACGCTGTCCGTTTACTTTTTATTTTCCTTTTTCATTTTCATTTGTGTTAGGCGCAAAAATGGATTTGGGATGAAATGCGGCATGCCAAGATTCTACTGAATCCAGTGTGAGATGCCAAAACCTTTCCTTAAGAACGGTAGGTGGCTCAGGTGATTATAAGAGTACGGATGTTCTTCCTTGTATGGTTTAATGTCAAGAAAAATGACTTTACCTAATGATATATGAACTAATATTACAAAAATCATTGATTTCACTTTGGAAATTGAAAGCCCAAAACCAAACTCAGAGAACTATTATGAGAGATAAGGGACCTCACATTTCCTCATTTAGGCATGAAATATGTCTTTCTTAGAAACATATTGTTGTTACCTGGTAGAAGAATGAAGGCTCAATTTTGCTCCTAAGGGTTCTGCCAAGAACTCAAAACCAAAGGCTTAAATATTTATTCTGAACTCTCGATTATCTTTCCTTGTTTAATGCAAAAGAAGTAAAAAAAATTACCTTCATAGTGCCAAACCCTCAATTATCTTGAAGAAAATAGTTGCTCCCGTTACAACTAATGACATCCTAAAGCCGTGTGACTTTGATTCCTAATATTAGTTACCCTAGAGTAGAGCTAAACCAAAATGCCATGAGGATGGCCTAACCAAGGAAATGGAGAGAAGGATAGAGCCTTAGAGGCTATGTGTTGCTGGAGAACCATTTATCGGAATGATGCATCTTCTATTTTTTTTGGAAAAAAGCAGAAATATATACCGTAGTGCAAGGATAAGCGTTAAAGTTACAGGGTATAGTCAACATCCAGTAAACTAAACAAATCCCCCATCACAAGACATGTTATAACCAAACAAAAACATAAGTACAATATCATAGAAAATCCTAAGTAGCTGCAGGGGCCAAAATACCACAGATGAAACACGGTATGCATCAGCCCAGATCAAGATAACACGACAACATTCTGTAAAAGTCCTATCCAGTCCTGTTGAACATCACCAGTTAATCGAGATGCAAAAATAGTTAATGCAGTTGATAGAGTCAAAATACTGTCTCGTTCTCGGGCAACATATACAGAATGAAATCTTCTGCAATAATTAAGGCCGCATGATAGGGTACTAGAACTAGGAACATCATTCTGAGGACATTGGCTCATCTGTATCGGGAAGTCAGAATGAGGCACTAAGAATTATATGTAAGTAGCCAAGAGAATAAATCCAATCAAGGGCTAAAAATAATGATGATATCATGGCACTGCAAAGCCAATCAGTGATAACCGCATCAATACATGCACCAATAGATTTCCAGCAAGAGTTGTGCATCTTCTATTTATATTTCACCGTACAACTCTTTCCCACACCTTGCAGAACAAAATATACATGTCCCATGAAAACCACCAAAACCTACTTTGTCATGCTTTCCGACTGCTCCCCATCATCTTCCAATTTCATAACCATCCAAACAAGCCTCAAAGTGGGTACTTATTAGACATGCATGAAAATAAGGAATATATGGGCAAACAATAGGTTTGATTATGCGCATTAACCGGAAAGACCTTAATAAAATATGTTGTAACCATAAATTTGGAACTGTAGTAACATCAGGGATTAGCCTAGCCAGTGGTCAAGGAGGTTTACTCACTCCCTGCTCTTATTGGGAGTTCCCTGGATGCACAAGGGTGAGGCGGGGAGTGTGCCCTTAGATTGTAAACATATTTAAAATATTTAGGCAAATGCCACTATGTTGTATCATTAATTTATTAAGATTTCAGTTGTTGTGATTTTACGCTTTGTGTCACCGGCTATCAGAATCTTTGTCTTTGTCATTTTCTTACTCTATCTTCGTTCTTCCAAATCCCAACTTCTAAATTTCTAGATTACAAAAAATATATATATTACATTAAGGTTAGTTTTTTTTTTTAGTTTAAATTCTTATAGTTTGTTAACTTATACATGGTTAATATACTCATACAATTGATAATCACATTAGTAATATATCTATACAGTAGGAGTTAAGTTTATTTTATGCAAAATTAGTAACCTATTGTTGATGTAGCAAGTTATATAAATCTCTATGCCTAATGAAAATATATTGTTAGTAGTCAAATTGATCAATTTAATTTATATTTAACGTATTCAATAGTAACAAATATTATAGCGTGTTTTGGATTATTCGTGTTTTATGTGAATTTGAACCTCCTGAATTCTTTTATGTTAGCCATCAAATCTTCTTTATAATATTTTGGCACCCTCGATAAGACTTTCTAGATCCATCACTGGATTTAATCTCAATTGACATGCAACTTTGCCACCCCTTACCATCCAAACTTACAAAAGAGGAAATGAAAATCTTAGTAAAAAAGTATATGCATTAAATTGTTTTCTACCATTTTCAGAAATACAAAGATATAATATTTGACTACATATTATTTCATTAATAACGTGAAAACACTTATGTGTTCCAATAATGTAGTGGAGAGGAAGTGGTGAATGGTGTCTTAGTTTAGTGCTTTTAACAAAGGAAAAAGGTAAGCGCGTGTGTTGCACGTGAATGTAGTTGAAAGTAATTTTTGAGGTGATATCATCAGTTTTTTTAGATCAAAATAATATATAATAATTATGTTCTTATTTATTTTGTGACTTATTTAGAACACATGTATATTTGATGGTCACAATTGTAATCAGTTCAATGTTTAAAATATTCTTTGCATGCTTCTGGACTTAAGGAAAAAATAGTTGAGAAATCAAAAGAATTAATTTACGTCTTTATTTTTGTAATCTGTAAAAATAGTTTATGGTATATACTTAAAATTTTTAATTTTCAAGACTAGGTGCTTTGCATTACGAAATGCAAAGCACCTGATCTTCAACTGTAATAACTGAACAAATTTTCAGTTCAAATTGATATCATATTTAAGCCTTACTTTTTTTTTTTTCATTTTTTGATGCATATTTAACCCTCTTTTTGTTTTTTGTGTTTCAAATATTTTTTTGTTTCTTAACTAATTTTTTTCACATATTTTAGTTTCTTTTTTTTTTTTAAAGTTTTTCATTGGTTAATTGTTTGCTAACGCAAAAAAAGCAAGGGAAAAATCGTAGTTCTCAATATCCAATTCATTATCTGTAATATCCCACATTTTTTCGAGACGTTAGAAATAAATTTTTTTTGAAGGGTAATAATTATCGGATGTCCAAAAAATAAAAATAGCTATAATTTGGTGCACTACTCGAGAAGTACTGGAGTATGAAATATTAAAAGGATTTTGGGGTTTAAAATATAATTTGAGAATGGTTATAGGGGCCTTTTGTAAATATGAAAAATGTAGGGGCCTATTTGTAAATTTGGGAAGGTAGGTTAGACTGGGGTGCAAATGTCTAAGAATTTTAGAAAAAACATTTTGCTAGTGGGTGCCACCTCCTACTTAATTTAGGATGACTAATCCAATTATATTATTAACTAATTATTACACTTAATAAAAAAATAAAAAGAAAGTAAGGAGAAATTAGGGTAAAGGGGGGCTCGGGCAGGAATCAGGAAGAGAGAATTGCAGAAATCCCTTAAGATAATTTTTGATTTGTTTGGGTATGTAATCCAGTGTGTATGTTAGTGAGTGTTGTGCGTGTTTCGTCTGTGGTTTAGACACTGTGTGTGTGTGTGTGTGTGTGTGTTTTGCTGTGTAGGGGGCTTTGGATGTGAATTTGTGGGGGGAAATTGGGAGGAAATGTGTGTGTGTGTGTGTGTGTGTGTGTGTATATTGTTGTGGTACGGAAGGTTTGTGAGTGTATATGAGTGTTTAGGGGCAAGTGCTTATGGTTGGAGCTCGGCAGTGGTTGAGGATCCGTATGTATATGTGTGAATTTGTGTGTATGTATGTATATTAAGTGGGCTAATATGTGTTAGTGTGTGTCTAGAATGTGTATAGGTGTTTAGTGTGACAGTGTGTGTGTGTGTGTGAACATTTCAGAATGTGTGTGTTCGGGTGGATATATATATGTATGTGTAATTGTGTATGTAAAGTGTGTAATGCTTGTGTTTAGGTGTTTTAGCGTGCTTTAGGAGTGGTCATGTGTATTGGGGTGCTTTAGGAGTGGTCATGTGGGTGTGTATGTAACGGTGTGTGCGCGATAGTGTGTGAAGTGGAGGTTCTGGGAAAGTGTGGGGGACTATTCTGAGGAAGGCATTATAAGGATGGTTTGTTCCTGTGTTGAATGCAGACTAGTACCTAATTGGACTAGTTATCGTACATCATGCATATGTACACTGTATTAAGCATTGCCTATATAGCATTGCCTCTTCCCATGGTCAATATCTTTTGAATGATTTATATTGTATCTTAAATGACCGTTTTGAGAGTGATTGAGAATAATTGTACTGATATCTTATTGAAGAGATCGAGTTGAAACTCTTCCCTACATTCTTGTTAAATTGTTGTGACGGTCATGTAATCCCTTAGAGGACTGTCTTTGAATCAATTCTTGAATCGTTATGAGTCCTTTGGGTTATTTCAAGCGATCTTACAGAGCTCTCAAAAGCTCACCCTCGTTTGCTCCATTCTGCAGCTAATGAACATCGGTAGATCATTTGGGGAAGGATAAAGTCTTGGCGAGACTTTGGAGTATGTACCCTATTTTGTATAGTAGGACCTTCGTGTGGGCAAGTACAGTTAGCATGTTTAATAAAGAACTTAAGTTTAGATTTTAATAGTTTAAGTGTGATGTACCTTTTGTAGAACTTTACATTTTGGAAGATTTCGAGTTACTGTTATTTTAGAAGCTCTGAAATTGTAGTAGATAATTTGAGATGTGTTATGATGTAGTAGGTTTAACGCTCTGGAAGTTCGGAGCGATGAAGCTTTGGATTTTTAGTCGTTACATTATCCAATGTTTATTTCATCTCAACCAAATTAAAAAGGGAGTAATAAAATAATTTATTTGATTTGTTTTTCTTTTTCATCACACTTTTCACTTCCCAACATTAAGAATAGATTCATTATACCCAATGTTCATTTAATTCAACCAAATTTAAAAGGGGTCATAAATAGAGGGTAAGATTATTATTTACGTAACTAACGGAGAACATAATCATCCCAGACATTCGTACTTTTTTACGTAGTATAGATTCTTGCCTTGATTCTTTTTAGGCCTTCAAAAGGCATTTTGGCGCTAAACTTGTTATAATTTAACAGCTACATAGTAGTTCGTTAATGTCTTGGTTTAATTGCACTAAGAATTGAATCCATCTAAGTACAAAACAATTGTATCTCATAGATATATATTCTTTATTTAGGCAATTGCCGAGACCAATATGAAAGTTTCTAGTCCACTATCAGACTCTAAAAAGTGGATAACATATGACTACCTTTAAAGTAGAAAAAATAAAATTCTAAAGAATATGAATGTAGTTTTGTACTTTGATGACGTTAATAAGATTGCATCCCCTTTTGCGGAACATCCAGTATCTTCACGATTCTTAAGGGCTGATCTTGCAAAATTTTTTGCTACCCTTGACTACTAAAGGATGTCACAAGTTGTCCTTGACACTAACGGGCATTTCAAGCATCTTACGAGGATCCTTCACCACCTTCTTCATTTCTTTTCCAGCATTGAGTTCAATATTGTAATGGAATTTACCTTAACTAATACTCCTTCAAGTAGCTCATGGGTATCGTTTTGTTATGCTACATCACTGATCAGAGTACCTAGTGGCTCGAGGCACACTTAGTTTCCTCCAATAACTCAAACCTTAACGATACTAAATAGTAGCATTAGCTCCGGATAGTATTTTTGAGAAAAAGGGTATCAATTGCTCATTAAGAGAGGTGCACAATCTCGATAGTCTCTTATATGTTTAAATGGAGATGTGACATGAGATTTTCATTCCCAAAATTTTGAGGCTATTTGCATGCATGTCATGCATGCTACATTTACCATAGGCTTTTGATGTGCAAGTCTGTGAGCAATATGGGTCCATTGATAGGTGGATATTCCATAAACGGTTATAAAAGATCATCCTAGATGTTGTAAAAGGACTAAGACATGCTTAACTTCCGATCTTCTATTAGAGGATATTGGAAAATCTTTTGTTATCATTGATTTATCGCCATACACAATTATAGGAATAGCTTCCTTAAGTTAGTTGATCATTTGATTATAATTGAATGTAACAACTTGATATTAGGATCTAGATTGATTGTAATAACTTGAAACTAGGATCTAAATTGACATGTAAGTAGTATAAAAAAAGTCTTCATCATAAGTAAAATTCATCCATTTGGAAATATTCCAATCTTCATGGTAGCAGAGCAGGTTATGAAACCTAATTTTTTTCTTCTTATCAAACATGGCTAGAAACGACAATGGC
Source organism: Escallonia herrerae (assembly GCA_033070095.1). Lineage (NCBI taxonomy): Eukaryota > Viridiplantae > Streptophyta > Magnoliopsida > Escalloniales > Escalloniaceae > Escallonia > Escallonia herrerae. The sequence goes on from JAVXUP010002737.1 coordinate 45,219, forward strand.
AAGAGTACTGTGGATTTGGTATTGAGTGCAATGCTAATCAAAGCAAAGCAATCGACACCACCTCTCCATACTACTTGCATATGTCTGATCATCTTGGCCCGATATTCGTGACGCACCCTCTCAGTGAAAGTGGAGATAACGACTTCACATGGAGGCGTAACTTTATGAATGCCCACCGTTCCAAAAATAAGGTAAGTTTTGTGGATGGAAAGATTGAAAAACTGGAGATTGATTCTCCAGATTTACATTCATGAATTCAATGCAATGAAGTGGTTCTCTCATGGGTTACAAATGTGCTGGCTAAAGAACTTCAAAGCAGGGCTGCCATGTCAAAACTGCAAGAGAAATATGGAAAGATTTAGAAATTTACCAAAGGAATAGCGCCAAGAGTCTACGAATTGAAGCGCATCATAGCCCTTTCGCACCAAGATAAATACTCAATCTCATCTTACTATGGTAAATGAAAAACCTTTTGGAGTGAGTTACAAAGTCTCAATCCAATATCAGTATGCAGTTGGGAATGTACCTATGGTGTAGCGAGAAAAATGTCGTCCATGCGTGAGGAGGAGAAAGTTTTTGACTTTCAGATAGGACTCAATGAAGCATAAATGACTGTGAGGTCTTAAATATTGAGATTTGATCTACTGTCGAACCTTGAAAGGGCTTACATTATTGCCGCATAGGAAGAAAAGCAGCACCTAGTCACTACAAATAGTGCTCCCACCATTGATGTCGCTGCCTTGATGATTAAAAAAGGTGAACCGCGACCAATGAAGAGCGGCAATCGAGATCTAAATTAGTTTCCACCATGCACACACTGTGGGAAGACAAATCACAATGTTGATCATTGTTATAAGGTGATTGGCTACCCACCTAAGTGGCGTAAGCCTGGAAAATGAAGCAGCAGACATAACTGGCCATAAGGAGATCGGAAAGATGGTACAACATCAAACTCATATCCATTATCCACAAGAGCTGCCTTTGCCACAACCATGGATGAAGAGTTCACCAATCCCCGCTTAACTCGGGCGCAGCATCTACAGCTGCTTGCTTTCCTCAGTGGTCATGCGGTCACGATAGGTAACCCGTCAACAAACATGGCTTCATCCAATTTCTCGGCTAAGGTAGCAGATCACTGAATTATTGACACAGGGGGCACAAATCACATAACTCATAAGATAGAATCATTATCCGATATAGTGCATGGACTCAATATATCGTCTGTACAAATTCCCAATGGCAACACAATGGCGGTCCATGCCTTGGGCCGGGTTTCTCTTGGGAAAAGATTAACCGTTGAGCGAGTTCTTGGGATTCCTAAATATAATTTCAATTTGTTATTAGTTAGAAATTTGAAACGTGATTTAAATTGTGCTTTAACCTTTTTATCAGAATTTTGTGTGATTTGTGACTTAACCTCGAGGATACTGATTGAAGTGTCTAAAGAGCGGAATGGCTTTACTTGCCTTTACTATTTGGAGCCGATATGAAAGGGGGGAAGGCATTGACATCAAGTAATTCAGTTGATCAAACTTGTGGCACCGACACCTGGGGCGTTTACCATTGAATCTCATTTCGTTGATTCCAAATTTATCCACTTCAATTGATTCCAATCAGAGTCTATTTTGTGATGCTTGTTGTAAAGCAAAACAAACACGATTAGCTTTCCCTATCAGTACGAATAAAACTATGCACACATTTGATTTAGTTCACTGTGATATTTGGGGTCCGTACATAACAATGTCATTATCTGGTGTTCTATGGTGGATGATTTATGTCGAGCAATGTTGGTCTTCCTCATGAAATATAAGTCAGAGACCAAGGCATACCGATTGTAATTTTTTAATTTGGTCTACACATAATTCAACTTGTGAGTCAAGACTCTATGCGCACATAATAGCTTGGAATTTACTCATAGTGATTTAATGAGCCATTATTTCAACTATGGCATGGAACATCAATATAGTTGCGTGGACACACCACATCAAAAATAAAGTTGTTTAACGAAAGCATAGACACCGGTTAGAAATTTCACGTGTACTATGATTCCAAGCAGAACTCCTTATTTCATTTTAGGATGAATGTATTTTCACTACCGCATACCCGATCAACCCCATGCCACCCACACTTTAATAAAGTAAAACTCCATCCGAGGTCTTGCTTGGAAAGATTCCAACATATGGTCATTTGCGAATCTTTGGATGCCTCTACTACGTCCATGTGAATCGAAAGCCGCACGACAAGTTTACCCCACATGCCAAACCAAGTGTCTTTCTTGAATATCCCCAAGGACAAAAAGGGTACAAAATCTATGAACTTTAAAGCAATATGATTTACGCCTGTTCAATTTTTTGAGCACTTTCCATTAGAAAATTCTCCGACAACATATACTTATCAGCCTTTTGATTTGGATCAAATCAACACCATGAATAGCCCATTCAGCCACACAGAGCCCAAAACCACTAACCACAGGTGCCAGCCAACTTGCTATTCCAATTAGATATATGTCCCATGAACGTGACCCAAGGTCTGCGACTGTAGACCCACATTACAGGCGGCTCCACGCGAGGCTCTTCCATCTACTACTATTAGGTTGGAGCCAATTGGTACAGATCAGTCAACAGCAGTAACCCCATCCATTGACATAATTGGTCTTGCCATGCTCTCTGTACCAAAAAACTTTGTTCTGGCTGCTCCTTTTACTTCTAGTAAAAGGCGGCGACAACTTTATCGCTTCTTATCGGTTTATAATTATGTTCAACCCCTCTCTCTCGCTTCACAAGGCATCACACCGCCCTCATATACCCCCTTTGACCAACTAGACGATACATAATCTCTCTCACTATATTTCCTACTCTAAGTTTTATCACAATCATACTACCTTCTTTGCGGCCATCTCATCCACCGATGAGCCAAGATTATTTTTTCAGCCAATCAAACATACACATTGGAGAGATGCCATGGCAAAGAAAATTTTAGCTCTGGAGCCTAATCAAACTTGGACTTGCAACCCCTGCTTCCTTGCAAGCAGGGTATCGACTCTAAATGGGTTTACAAAGTCAAGTATCATCCTGATGGAAGCATTGAGTGTTACAAGGCACGCCTCATTACTAGAGCATACACCTAGATTGAGGGCATTAACTTACAATGAGATATTTTCCCCAGTTGCCAAATTAGTAACTATACGTTATTTGTTAGCGCTTGCTTTAATTAGACACTTGGAATTGCATCAACTGGATGTAAATAACGCCTTCTTGCATGGTGACTTGGTACATGAAGATCCCACGATAGCATCAAGGTGTGGTTGTCATGGTGTTGAGTTATCTTAAAGGAAACCCAATACAAGGTATCATGCTGCCTTCAGATGGTTCCTTGTCTTTACAAGCATATTGTGATGCAGATTGGGCAGGATGTCTGACGACATGGAGATCTACCACAGGCTATATTATCTTTCTTGGGTCTTCTCCTATTTCATGGTGCTCCAAGAAACAAACAGAGATTTCTCACTCTTTGGCTGAGGAAAAATATCGAGCCATGGCCACCATTACCAGTGAAATTATTTGGCTCCTACGGCTATTACGGGACCTTTTCGAATGACACATAATTTTTTGGTTCCACTATTCAGTGATAATCATGTGGCCATTCATATTGTTGCTAATCCCGCCTTCCACAAGTGAACAAAGCATATTGAAATTAATTGTCATTTTATTCGATAACACATTCAATCACAGACTCTTGTCATTCGGCTCATTCCTTCACAGAACGAATAAGCTGACATATTGACTAAAGGACTTGGACGCGATCAATTTCATGAGCTGTAAACTAAGTTGGGCATTTCCACCCTCCATGCACCAACTTGAGGGGGAGTATTAAAGGATATTAGAAGATCTTTTGTTATCATTGACTTATCTTCATACACAATTATAAGAATAGCTTCCTTAAGTTAGTTGATGTTGTCAGATTGTAATAACTTGATACTAGGATCTAGATTGATTGTAATAGCTTGATAGTAGGATCTAGATTGACATGAACGTAATATATTAAAGAGTTTTCATCATAAGTATAACTCAACCATTTGGAGATATTCTAGTCTTCAATCTCCAAAACCTTCACAGCAGTTGACCCGAGCTTCTTTAATAAGACCATTATCAAGCACCAAACCATATTCCTCATAATTGTAGACAGCTTTCTCATGATGATAGGTTAGTCCTTTTACAATATTGAGGATGATCTTTTATATCAAGGGTTGAGATGGATTTAGCAAAATTCCTGAAGATGTTGAGATGGAATTACCCCAAGTAGAGAGACATCAATCTTATCAGTGACATATGTTACTTTCCCCCCCCCCCCCCTCTCCAGTTCAATCCTAAATACTAATCGAGAAAGACTTTAAGTTACAAGGGTTAAATGTAGAAACCATTCCTATATCTGGTACGCTCTAGCTAAACTTTCACCTAAATAATCCCAGTATCAATATCTACCATCCACATAAGCTTGGTGTTCCTTTGTAATTCCCCCAGGCCTTAACTAAAAAAAATTCAACAAGTGATCAATGATTTTTCAATGTTGCTTTAGTAACATCAGGCCTGTCTTGTTATGGTTGATACTAATCTTGGTGTTGCTTTAGTGGTAATATATTATGTGGACTTACAAAACAATGAAACACTAAAGAAGAATGTAAAATACGCCAATACATGGTTCCAAATATAAAGTAGAATACTTTGAAGAATTTAGGTCATGAAAGTCGAGCAGACTATGAGTCATAAGTAGGTAGTTTAGTGTAGATGCCAAGAAAGTGAGTTCACAGTACACATAAATGTACCACAAAGAGTATGATTTGATTAAGATGTCAAGTATAATAAAGTAGAACTGCGCAAGTGTAACTAGACAGACATGGAGGGATGGCAGTGCTACGAGGGTGAAGCGCAAAGTGAGTATAAGGATGACAGACACAAGTTTAATATATAATGTATAGGTCCAAAGTCAGAGCCAAAGTTAAGGTTTGCAATTATATTCCTCTCTTTAGATTCTGTAGTGATGATATTTTAGAGTTAAAAAATGTACGGATAATTCCATTTTAGTCCCTTGTACTATACCCGTCTTTTTTATTTTGGTCGCTATATTTTCAAATCCTTGAAAAGAGTCCATGTACTATGCATCGTCTTTAATTTAGTCCTTCCATTACCATTTCTGTTATATATTTGGGGGTATTTTAGTCAAGCCCTTGCCTTATAGCCCTCAGCCTCTCCCTAAATTCCCTCCTCTAGCAGCCAAATGAAGGGGCGACTCACCTTGTTTTCCAGGTGACTCCTTGCTCTTCTTCCTCTCAACCCTAAAACTGTGTTGCCTCTCCATTGCTAAGTGAAAACTCTTTTGTTTCTCCATTAACCCGTGAAAGCTCTTCTGCTTCTCCATTACCCCCTTAAAACTTTGCTGCTTTTCCATTGTTCCCATCCAAAAACTTACCTGCTTCTCCATGAGAATGCACGAATCTAACAGAAAGGTTACAAATCCTAACAAAGTAAACTTTCTTCAATCAAGAAGCCCAATATTGTTTATGACTTGAGAGCTTAGAAGCTAGTCATTTTTCGTCATTATCAGATAAAGTTTATACAGAAAATCAAGACAAATATCACTTCTTCCTCCCAAAATTCTCAAATCAAAGTGCACTTGGTCAAATTGATCATTACCCGATTCACCTTAATACTTTTTTTGTAGGTGACAGCTTCATGTAGCTCAAAATAATAGCTTTGAAATGGGAACTACAAATCCTCAAATACCTTGATTTTGATATGCAAATGAAATATGTATCCTTGCAAAGTCATCCTAATCAAAAGAACCCATCTTTCTAGTCCAAGCTTTACCAGAAATCACCCACCAAAAATTTGAATTTCACCAGATGAGGAGCTCCAAAGATGAATTTAGCAACACCCAGAAGCAAATTATTGCGAGAATCTCGATATCAGACCAAACCCATCAAGTTTATCAGTTCAAAGATGAAGATACCCCAAAATGAACAACACCTACTTTCTCCCAACCCTAGGGTTATGCATTCCACCAATTGTTAGAGAAAGGGCAGAAGCGGGGTAGATGAATCTACAAAGGAAACCCAGGAAGGTCGCCCTTTTGATCACCACGTTGGACGTCGTCTTCTTCCTCCGCGGAGCCGCCGATGACACCATCACCCTCATCTACCCAGAGTCTCAATCGACTCACCACCTCCACAAGGCGAAGCTCCCCAGAATTGACTTTAATTCCATCACGCCCATCACTGACGAATCAACGCCATTCGCAAACATTTTTGCATTATGGAAAGGGAAGGCAGAAAAGGAAGAGCCATGGAACATTTTTTCATTATTTGACTAAAATACCCCCAAGTTTTAATAGAAATATTAATGGAAGGACTAAATTAATGACGGCACAAAGTACATGGACTGATTTAAAGAATTTTAAAGTACACGGACTAAAATAAAAAAAGCAAGAAAAGTACAAGGTACTAAAACTGAATTATCCCAAAAAATGTAAATATGAAGTGTTACACAAACGAGTTATCAAGTCTTTTTTTTGTTGGCAGCTGAAGATGCCTTGTCATTACGTGTTACATGGCACTCTATGGGCGTGACGACTTCTGAAGGCGTACTATATGCCAGTGTTTAGCTATACAATCAAATTGTGGCACTCATTTGGTCTACCCTCATTAGCTTCATTTTGACAGTTTAGGAAGGCCGACTCGTACAACTTTGGTGCTACAAGATAAAGCCCTTGATCTAGCCACATGTCTTATACCTTTACTGTCTCCTATATAAGTATCATGGGGAGTGAAGAACTTGATAGTGGCTAAGGATCCCACGTGTAACTACTAGGCAAAAAAGGCACAATTCCCTTTTGAGACAGCTCACATGGTGGAGTGTCAGGGAGGTAATGATTTTTTGGGATGCTGATTAAGAGCCCCAATGCCGAAGCATGTAGAATAACTACCTAACCACATAATCTTGATGTAGAGAGGCCCTAATGCCACATCAAGTAGACCATTCCTGCAAGGGGATGTACCAGATTGAGAAGCGCTTTGTTGCCCAAGCTTGTAAATTAATTTCACAAAGGATGTATAGAGAAAAGTTTGATGTTACAGCATGTAGACTAATCATATTAGCCACGTGTTGGAGCACATAGACTAATCATGTATGCCTGGTACCCTGAGCAAGGATAGTGTCTCGGAGGAGCTAACTCTTAACATTAAATGCTTACTACTGCACCAAAAGTAATTGTTGTTAATAGCGTTGCATCTTTTTTTCATTACACTCGTTGTACAACAGCCATTGCAAATAGTCTAGCACAAGAAGAAGTTGATGGACGCAGTGTGTCTTTGTGCTAAAGAACTTGGATTACGCTAAGTTAATGTCCTAGAGGAGTGGCCTAACCAGCTGAGTGCAATCTTTGTTGTAGAACACCTTGAAGCTCCCTGAGGTATTGCCCAAGAGAAGCAAGACAACCTATGATAACAAAGGAAGCTCGTGTAGAAGCACGACTGACAGAGCCCCTGAGGATGCTACCTACATTAGTGAGTGGATGAAAGCATGTTCAATGGCCAAGGCTAGTGCTGCATGGTGTGGTGGAAATAAGGATGGTTGTCAAGATTCACCAATAGAATGTGATGCTGGGGCTCGTAACTTTGGGACGTTACATGGGCGAAAGGGGTCAATAAATGTGGTACCAGGCACATGCCCAGCGAGTGTTGGAGGCATCTCATGGGACATGTGTGTTGAACACCAAAAAAAATTTAATGGTGCCCAAAGTAATTGAGTGCTAAAAAGTGCTCAAATGTCCAATGGAGGACCATGTACATTGTCAAGGTTGCAGCCCAAAGGGATGTCCTGCAATACAATGGTTCAAAGGGCTCAGTGGTACCGTAGCGTTGCATTTAGTATAGTGGCATGAAGAAGGGTAGAGCCATACGACGCCTTACCAATTGAAATAAGGGTAAATGTCTTGAAGTGCAAGCATGACTTAGGATCTCCATGATGCCCCGCGGCTCCCAAATAGGGAGTGTCATGTGCTGCGGATAAGGAAAGCATGGAGAAGAAAAGTGAGAAGGAAATAGATTTGGACATGGGATGTGGAAGCATGACGCCAGTGGCTCCCTAAGAAAAATCTACCTACAAGAGGCCAGAGGAAAAGGATGCACGAGTGTGACAGAAAATGATTAAGGAGAATCGACATGGCTAGAGGGATTAGGGGGAAGGGATTAAGAAAGAGAAAATGATTAAGGATGATGGACACGACCATAGAGGGTTTGTAACACTAACGACTCTAGAAAGGGCGAGTGAACATGCAGGGCAACCCTTTTCTTTTTGCCTTAACTCACACGGTCAAAGATAATCCTTAGTCATTTTGAGTAATATGTTTTGCCCACCCCTGCCAAGAAATAGAACTGACTAATCCAAGCCGAAAAGAATTCGGTTCTGACGTAGGATACCTATCACGGCACGCATTGTGTGCTTCGAGTTGACCAATCATTGTCTTCATTAATCATGATGTATTTTTAGACATGTTGTAGTGGATTACGAACTTGACCAGGCGTGCATAGCAAAAATGGGTTTGCTACAATTGTTAAATTTTTATTACATTGATGAAGTCCTTCGTATTAATTAGTAGGAGTTTATCTCTCTCTCTCTCTCTCTCCTCTCCATTGCTTCTACTTCTTTTATTTCCTCTCTCTTGTTATTTTTTTATATGCTTTCTCCTCAAATTTTGTGATCATTAAACCTAACATTCAGTTGAATGACACCAATAATCCCATCGATCAATTCCGTTCATAAGTATTTTAAATAGGAATGTTGGCACTAAACGTTGTATGAGGAGGACCCCTCTGTCAAAATTATCTCCCTCTCCCTCTCTCTATAGACACCTTAAATTTGTTACCACCGCCATCGTTCCCCCCCCTCCCCAACCGGGAGGGGGGTTACTTCCTCTTGTCTCCCTCTTTCCTCCTCCCATCTCCTTTCTATAGTTTCCAGCCTTCTCCCCACATCCAGCCTTCTTCTTTACGTCGCCGTCTCGTTGACCACTGCTCTTCGCCTCTGCCACCGCCGCGTTGGTGCCATCAACCATCTATATCCTCGGAACTGTCATTGGTCCTATTCTAACCCCTTTGCCTTTGATCTTGTCTCAATTTTCAGATCTACGTGGTTTCATCCTTCTAGTTCAATTGGGTACAAGTATTTGTTTTAGGAACTTAGGTGTTCCTTTAGGGTTTTTTCTTTTCCTTCTATTTGAATTTAGATCTTACCGCTATTTTCTCTAGGTTTTAGTCATCGTCAAATGTGTCTTTGAGCTCCTAGGCTGAGGGGTGGCGTGTGTGTCTCATGGATCTAGATCACTTGCTGTAGCTAAGGTTATGGCAGTCATGTTGTAGCCCTAGTTATAGCAGTCCAATCTAATTAGGTGGAAGGGAAAGGCTTGGATGAAGCCACGTCATCAACCGTTTAATCTCCCCAAAAACATACTGACATCCAAATCTGAGCCTCTCCAAGCTAGATTCTCTCTCTCTCTCTCTCCCTCCAATTCTATCTACCAACGACTTCTCCACGCCGTCCACTTTCCGTGACGACATGGCGATGCAGAGACATGAGAGAAATACAAGAATTTTTTAGCTGAGTAAGTGTTGTGGACAACTTTTTTCAACTAGTTAGCCAAGTGATCCAATGACAAGTGAGAAGCTGGAATAAGGTGCCTCAAAGCAGCATTATTGAAGATTATGCAGAGCTTGGGAGATTAATCAGGGAATAAGGTCTCAAGGAAGTTGAATTTTTTTGTGTATTTGGCTGTATAGTTTAATTTAGTAATATGTTGTCTTACAACTTAGTATTTGTGGATGATGATGTACACACAGTTACCATTATTAATAATACACCAGGTTTGATTGAAGCTCTTGGCTATTCCTTAAGCTTTGTCAAGTTCATTTTTACTTGAAAAACGATACAACTTTGTTGCTAGCTTTTTCGGAAATATATCTTGTCTCTTTTCTCTAAAAGAGATAGATGATTTATGCTAGATAAAAAAAAAATACAGTTGCTGAAAATGTGAGAATATACATTTACTTCCCATAATATGAAATTAATCAAGTAATGAAACTTAATAATTTTCAAGAACAAGGTTTTCTCCCATTTAGGCATGCAACAACTTCATAACCGCTAATAACAAAATAATTATCCATAGTTTAAGTATGCAAGAGTTTCAAAATAGGAAATGCTACATAGGTATCATGAAAAAATTTCATTTGAAAATGTAGCTTCCAAGTGACGTCAAGACTTGACTTGGAAGCACATTGAAGTCCCCAAATACTCTTTCGCCGTTCGATTGGATACGGTTTGAACCTTGAGATAAACTTGACAGCAAATTGTCATCCAAGCCGGCTTGAAAAGAAAAAACAATAAAGATGATAAGATGAATAAATCACATGTTGGCAACCCAAAAGACAACTAGAAATGTGAAAAATGGAACACTTACATTTAACCTTTCAGTTAAACTTGATCGATATCAAATTCCATTCTATTTTTAGGTACCCAATCATTTGATATGCATTTGGATAAAAGTTCATTACTTCTTACTTCAAGAAGTTTACTACATAATCATAACAGCATACATGCATTTCGCTACATTAAACTTCGTGAACAATATTATTTCAATAGAATAAACTAAATTACGAACTACATGCATTGTACTGGTTGTCATATTTTTATTAAACGGGAGAAATACCAACTACACTAGCTAACTCAGCTTTCCAAACTCTCAAAACTTGAGCATGACTAAATTTGATTTTAATGGGATTGGTAGAACAATATACTTCAAGAAGTTTGCTGACTCCTCTTATTTCCTTATGAATTGGTAGAAGAAAAAAATTCCCCCTCTTTCGAATGCGGCTATATACTTGTTTATATAAAGAGAACTCACTCGGCATGTACCATTCATTGCAAACCAAATTATCTTTCTTTTATGAAACTCCTCCCACCAATGTCACCTTTCCATTGCTACACCCTCAATACCAACAATCCCGAGGCACCTTTCTGGCATCTTAAGGGTATTAGTGTTTTCTCGAGGAGGAAGGGGAGGAATACTAAGGGGAAGAGACATTATCAAGTTACAATGATCTAGTGATTCAAGCTATCCAAGCTAAAGAAATAGATGCTCTACAGCTTTCTCATGACTGTGTGATGCAATTACAGGTGCTTTGTGAGCGTAACAACGTTTTTAAGTCTAGAACAATGACGAACTTCACAAACAATAAACTAACAAGTACTCAAATCTCCAAGTTTCCAGTAAGTTACTGAAAAAGAGAAACAGACAAGCACTCAAATTTTCAGTAATTTACTGAAACAACGAATAAGGGAGACATTATGCTAGTTAAGAAGGAGAAACTGAACAAGAAACTTAAGTAGAGAATCAAGCAGAGTTCTTAAATCAATAAAAAAGCATTCAAGCTTAGGTACAATTCAATCAATAAAAAAGCATTCAAGATACATAGATTAAAGATTGATAATGTTCATTTGGGAGTTGCACTCTATTAGTACCATCACCTCTCGAGTCAGTGGCAATTATGCACCAGGTTATGAGCTCCCATTAATATGTTCACCAAACAAGGAGGGAAAAATATTCTTATGAAGGTGACAATAGGTATTTTTCCTTTCTGCCTACCGGAATGGAAAATGAACAAAAGTGGAGAAACTAACGAAGTTCCATGAGCAATCATTCACTTGTAATATACAAACTACCCATTGAAAGAAGAAAACCGTTCAACTCTACTCAGAAATATATCAAATACGCCATGATTTAATTGACAGAACACGAGAGAGTGATGTGTTGCTTCTTGCAATCAATTCTTCCAGGATAGATACTTAGCACTTCTGCATATTGATGATTGATACATGATAATATTCGTCATACATCAATGTTCGGATACCTTATGGTGGCCCAAGGTGTTGACGAAAATGGTTCTTCCATGGCATTGTAGACCGATTTTTGGAGGGGAGAGAGGGAGTATGGATGTCATCACCAGAAGGTGGGGGAAGCACAAGGTTTCATCGTCGGTGAACGATGTAAGTCAGACTGATGTCGTTGTTGCGGACTTAAGGTGGACGTGTCGGTGCTGGTGATTTAGGGTTCAGAAGATGCACCATCGGCTGTGTAGTCCCCGGTGGATGAAGGTTCTTCCAGCGCTGTGATTTTAGGCCGTTTCGATTATCAGAGGGATGGGGGGATGTAGATGCCGGAAGGTGGATGTGCGTCGCCGTATCGTCACTGAAAAGTAGACGGTGTGAAGGAGTCGTCAGCAAATGGAATTGGAGAGGGAGAGAGAGAGATAGAGAAAGAGTCTGGCTTGGAGAGGCTCAGATTTGGACAAGGCTACAAAATTGGTGTTGGGTTTGTGGTCTTTTGGTTAGGCCTTTGGCAAAGTGTTTGTGTAGTTTGTTTCCTCTGATTTTAGCGTAAATGCGACACCACCCTAGTTGTTCCAAGAGTTTTTTTCCCATTAGTTATGTCTTGGTGATTGTTTTGGGCTATTTTCTCCTTGCTTTGGCAATTCGTTCCATATCTAAGCTTTGTTTGGTTGGGTTTTCGTTTTCAATTTTTTCTCTAATTTTGTAAATTGAGAAAAAAAAAAACGCGCTTGGCACATAATTTTCGATTTCTTTTCTTCAGTTTTGAAAACCAGTTTTTAAAACATAACTGTTTTTTAAAACTCTCATTTAGGAGTCTTGGGTTTCCAGTTTTGATTTTTATTTTGAGACTACCACCACCACCACCCTCCCACCGCCTGTCGGCGATCACCTTCGGCCACCGACAGCCACCGCCGGTGATCGCGGCCAGCCACCGCCACGTCCCACCACCTCCACCGCAAACCACCACCAAAGAAAATACTCAAAATAAAAAATGGGTAATCAAACAGACATATATTTTTGTAAAAAATAAAAACTAAATTAGTTTTGATTTTTATTTTTTTGGAAACAGAAAATTAAAACTTAAAGTGATTTCAAACGCTACCTAAATTCTTTGGTTCTGTGCTGGATATTTGCCGGATGGAACTCGCCTTGGTCGTGGCTTTGCCAGATTGTCTAGCGATAACTAACCAGGGCTTCTCACATTGTGGCTTTGCTGGAATTTGCAGTGGCTGGGCGTGTCTTTCACACTCATCCTATGGGAGTGAGTGGCCTGTGGGAAAGTGGGGAAGATTACATTGGAGTAGCCTTCAAGTTCTACATTGGGTAGAGAGATGGCTTTGATTTTTCATTTTGACTTTGCGGGAAGGATGTATAATAGGCTTGTGTATTCTACTCTATTGCTCAATTTGAAAAAAAAAAATGAACAAGAAGAAGAAGAAGAGAGACAGATACACCAACCAATTATTCGTTTTAATTTTGTGTTTTTTGGATCCACATGGATGATCAGATGGAGCTATTTTATTTTTTGTAATTTATTCGTTTTCTTACTAAGTAACTTTAGTTGTTCATGTAACTGAGACGACAATTCATGACAAAAATGACCACAGAAAAAAGAAGCTTATTCTTCCTTGTGCATATACAGTCAATCATCTCCCGTAAAAGCTAGGTTTTTAGTTAAGTAAGAGTTAAAATTAAAAACTTGTATTGATTTGTTTTCAGTTTGGTTACAACTGTTATTTCATAAGTAGATTTTTTGAAAAATGACCTAACTAATCGCATGACTAAGAAAATGAATCATCATGTGACGATTAAAAGTATAGTACCCTGTCTATTCTTATACCCAGTGCGCATTTTAATAGAATTCTCATTGTTAGCTAAAAAAAATATTATAAATTGGACTAACTTGTAGTAGAGTTGTCAAACGGGCCGGGCGGCCCGCGGGCTGGCCCGGCCCCGGCGATGAACAGTAGCGGCCCCAGCACAGCGGGCTTGGGGCCTGGACCAGGCCGTCAATTGCTGCGAAAAAGCCCGGCCCGAAGTCGGCCCGGGTCTGGCCCGGTCTGCGGCCCGGATCTGGCCCGGTCTGCGGCCCGGGTCTGGCCCGGTTTTGGCCCCACTTGTTTGAATTTTTTTGTTTTTCCCCCCTTTCTTCCACCCCTTTTCCAAAATTCCACTTTTACCCCCCCAACAGCAATATAACGGCTAGTTTGGGGGGTATTTTAGTCTAACCTATATTTTTCAACTCCTTTACACTCTTACCCTCCCCAACAACTATAAACGGATAGTTTGTAGGGGTATTTTGGTCTTTTGTGAAGTTTCTAAAATCTATAAATTCACACCATTTCTCTCTAATTTTTCACACCAATCTTCTTACTCTCTCTTACCTAAACATTCTATATTTCTACAAGCTTTGCTACTATTTTCCTCTCCAATTACTACTCTTGCTAATTACTACTAGTATTTACTAATTAGTACTCTTGTTTATTAATTACTAGTCTTGCTAAATTCTTTTTAATTACTACTCTTGCTAATTACTACTAGTATTTACTAATTAGTACTCTTGTTTATTAATTACTAGTCTTGCTAAATTCTTTTTAATTACTAACTCTCTAATATTTGTTACTCGTTCATTCTTTTAATTGTTATTTCTTATTACTACTCTTATACTTGTGTATTTAGTTACTCTTACAAAGTTTAGCGTGAAATATGGCTGGATTATTGAAGAAAATGAGGCGTGCATCGTCATCACGAAAAACATCATCATCATCGCAAGCACCACCACCAGCACAAGCGCCAGCGCCACGGCCATCACAAACACCAATCCAAGCACCAACACAACCATTCGTTCCTGGACGAATGAGTACAGGCTGTATGATAGATACCCAAGCCAATTGGGAGTTCAATCAAAACATTCCAGATTTTGAATACACGCCTGATGAAGACCCCCCGCATTATAGTCAAGGACGCAGCTCGGTTGGCGAAGCTACTACTCCGTGGCATAATCTCAACCCTATGCCTGGTCATGATGAAGAAGGGCCGAGCAATGCCTCCGGTAATGAGCCAGAAGTCCAAAAGGGGAAAAAAAAGAAAGCCGAGTGTTGGAATCATTTCGATGTAGTTACGGTGGACGGCATCCGAAAAGCTCGATGTAAGTACTGCGCTAAATTATTTTCGTCTGGTAGTGGTAATGGACATCTTAACAGGCATTACCCTCTGTGTGCACCTCGACAAGGCCACGTCGAACCTACCCAAACGCAGTTATCTTTTGACGGTAAGTTATTTGTTTATAATCAGCGAGAGCAAAGAGACGGTCTCGCTGAATTTGTTATTCATGATGAACAAGCCTTTTCTTTTGCCGATAATCCTAAGCACTCTAGATATATGAACACATACGTTCAACCTTTGTACAAAAAGGTTCATAGAAACACAACTAGATCCGATGCACTCCGACAGTACAATGCTGCTAAAGCACGCCTTATCGATTATTTCGATAAATTTGAAGGTAAAGTTAGTCTTACTTCTGATATTTGGCAATCTCCTTTACTTTTGTTAGTTATTCTTGTGTGACCGCTCATTGGATTGATGTAGATTGGGTTATGCACAAGAGAATCATCGCTTTCGAGCACTTCCCTTATCCGCATGATGGAATGAACATTGCTATTCTTATATTAAAAGCATGCACCACATTTAAAATTAAGGATAAGATTATGAGTGTTAGTTTTGATAATGCTTCTAATAATAAAGTTGCTGTTGCAGCTTTAAAGGAGACGCTTCAACCTGTACTTAACGGTGAATTATTTCATGTTCGCTGTGTTTGTCACATTATTAATTTAATTGTTCAAGATGGTTTAGCTGCTGCAGGAGATATTCTTCTCAAAATGAGGGGTATGACAGCGTATGTTAATAGCTCGAGTCCGAGAACACAACAATTTAAAACGTTGTGTGTTCAATATAATATGCCTCGCAGGAGAGCAGTTACAGATGTGGTCCACAGGTGGAACTCTACATACCACATGCTTTTACACATTCTGGCATACCGAGAAGTCTATACGCATTTTCTACTAACCCAGTTCCCAGCCGGCTTGCCAACTCAAGAGGAATGGCAGATGGCCACATACCTAGCTGAATTTTTGGAGGTATTCTACACGTCTACCAATTTATTGTCTGGTACGTACTATCCCACCTCTCCTCTCGCTGTAATAGAAATTCTGAAGATGGCTACAATGTTAACAAAATGGAGATATATAGGACCCTTTAAGGAAATAGTAAAAGTGATGGATCAAAAATTTAATAAATATTGGAGTAACTGCCTGTTATTTTTACTGTGGCTACTTGTTTAGATCCTAGGTTAAAGTTGCATGGCGTGAACGCCTCGATACAAGAGATATCGAAATTAATGTGCTACACAGCAGAGGAGACAACCGCATTCACAGCAAAAGTGAGCAAGAGGTTTGAGGACTTGTTCAACGTCTATCGTAATTCTGCTGACGTGCGCGGGCGAGCTACATCATCATCCACTGTTGAGAGGTATTATGCGCCATACCTTCAGGGCTTTGAACATCTAGTAGCAAGACAACTACCAGGTGAAGGTACTTCTAATTCGGCAGGTTCGTATACTTTTTTCTCTTTTAATGAGATTGGTGTATATGCAAATACTGATCATTATTCTGATTTATCAAGGCAAGAACAGGTTAATTTTAATTTGTTAAATTTTTGGAAACAAAATCAAAACATGTATAAAACTTTATCCCAAATTGCACGGGATGTACTGCCAGTGCAAGCCTCCACGGTTGCTTCAGAGTCGGCATTTTCAGCCAGCGGGAGGGTTTTGGATGACAGGAGGAGTCGTCTTAACCCCGAGTCGCTCGAGCTATGTGTATGTTGGAAGGATTATCTTGATGCGAAATACCGCGAGCAAGATAAACCGATTGATGATAGGAAGAGCAGTGACTCGGATATTGAAGTACTTCTGGATGATTAGGTAATTTGTTTTTATTTTCCTCTTTTGATCCTTTTGGTTGACGTTGCAGATTTCTTGATCTTTGATTGCTGATATTTTGGATAGACATGCATTATTATTTTGATTGTTAGAATTTTAAGAATAAAATTTTTCACAAAATATACTTTTTTTTCCATATATATAAAATAAATTTTTACAAGCAAGATATATATTTTTTCGTATATATAAAAAAATAGGTAACTTCGCCTGTTTGTTTACAAGCAGCCGGTCCCAAGCCCGGATAAAAGGAGGAGGGCCTATGAATACATTTATTATTTTTCTATATAAATTGTTATGTGTTAAGATTTTATTAATAAAGCTCATCAAGAAGAGTATGAAAATGTTTAACATATAATAAAAAATATAATGGCTAACAAATAAATATGTATATACATACATACATATATATGTATATTACTTATAATGAAATAAAAGGATAAAGATTAGGTTCGTTAAATTGTGAATATTGCCTAGAGATGAAATTTAAAATTGAATAACAAGAAGAAAAAAAAAAAAAAAAGGGCCCGGGCCCGGCCCTAGCTATTGGGCCTAGGGCTTGGGCCTGGACTGAGCCTAAGTTTGCCTTCGGCAGGCCCGGCCCGGTTGGCAGCCCCACTGGCCCGGCCCCGGCCCGGCCCCACAGCAGGCCCGACGGGCTTGGGCTGGCCGGCCCAAGCCCGGCCCTTTGACATCTCTAACTTGTAGTTTCAAAGTACAAAAACAATAGTCACATTAAATACCAAATATTGGCCACTAAAAGTTCAAGAACTCATCTGCTATTATCAGCAGACTTCATACCGTTCACAAGCGAGAGCGATATCACCCAAGAGAGAAATGAAGCCAATGCCGGTGGACTTTTTCGGAGAGGACGACGTCGGATCGGCGATGGACGTGGACGACGACGTCGAGACCCTCGAGATTTTCGGCGAGGGCGGCGCAGGCCCCATCGCTGCCGTCGACCACCACCGCCTCGCCGACAACGACTTCTTCAATTCCTTCGAGGACGACTTCGACGACTCCGACATAAACTGAGGAGGCCGCCGCCGCCGCCTTGTCCTGGGTCCTGTGCCGCGGTATTTTCTCTCCACTTTGTAGCTGCACGTACTCGATTCTATGTACCGACAGTTTCATGTGCTGTTGTTATGGTGTTGTATGTATCACGGTGTGTGGAAATTAGGGCTTTATGTGTTGTGTTGTACCGGTGAATTAGGCATTTCGTGTTGACGATTCCAGGTTTTCGGAGTTCTCTCATGGATAATGATTGAAATAACTTGCATTCGCTGTTTGTTGCCTCTTCAAATTATAAGCACTAAGTTGCATACCATGCGATACATAGCTTTTAGGTAGTCGAAATTCTGGTACCAATGTCAACTGCCAATAATTGGGAGTTTAGTCATATTGGATTCTTGGCTATTAATGGTGCTCTTTGGAATAGCATTCAAATGAGCAGGCTGTGCTTGTTCGTGTGATGTATAATTTTGAATGCAGAAGCATGAGTTCAGTTTCTTGATTTATTGGTGATTTAGGGGAAAAGTAAAACCTATAGGCGTTTTAATATCAAGAATCAAGGTTGGATTTAGAAGTGCTCGTGATTTAGTCCACCGAAAGTATTCCGATTTAAACTTTTTCATTCTGGGTTGCATGATAGTGATTATATTGGTGCTTATTTAGCGGGGTGAGGAAGAAGACTCGTGGCCTTGTTGAGTTATTTGCTTGAAAATCTTGCCTATCAGCAGATCTTTGGATTAGTGAATATCTGAAAGTAAGTATCAGCCTGGAACTTTTGAGTTGTATTTTATAATTCGGCATAAATTAGGTTTAAGCTGGACTCTAAAGAAGTTTAAACTGCCGCACTGAGGAAAATTGATGGTGCCATGCTGCTCTCTGGACTGGTTTTTTCATGGAAATAGCCAGGGAGAGGATCTGCTACCTGTTTTTATTGCTTCACTTTAGGCAGTGTTTTTATGCCTCATTTTCTTAAGCTGAATGTTTTCCTATTTTAGCTAAACCTCCTCCCCACACACCCACCCACCAAATCCCCACCTACACTCTTGTTCGTCGTCAGGCAGTGAGGAGCTATATGAAGAAGAAGCTGCCACTGCACAATGAAGTCAGAGCTCCACATCAGATACCCACCTATCAGCTGGAAGCACCAAGCCAGTTGACCCTTGTGCTGGTGTGATATCTCTGATTTACGTTTGACGTTTCTTGGGCTGGCAACATCGGAAAGAGGAGCATTGATAGCAGAAGTCAAGAACCCTAGCATTCACTTCAATGTGTAAGATTCCATACGTTTAGTGATCCGTCTAGAACTTGGTTCATAGAACAGAGGAAGGCACTGTCCCCAGGGGAGAGTTGTGACTCCCTCTCCACCACCTCCGACTGAAGTAACAACAAGCCTTCTTGTGATGCATATTAAAATCAACTGCTGAGATTGATGATGTCACTCTGATTAGCATGGAAGGCTTGCTCAACACTTGAAGGTGGACATCATTAGCTTGAAAGTGATATCTTGCGGTTATAGAGTTCCCTTTGAAGCTCGAAGTTTTTTGGCTGCTTTGTCTTTCATAACTAGAGGGTCCAAAAATTCATTAATAAAAGACTATAATACAAGGAAACTAACTTTAGACCAACCGCCAGACTTAGAAATAATGTTACTTAAAGTCCTTGTATTCATGGGTAAAATATCAAGGATTTTGTTTTGACAAAATGGACATTTGATACTAAATTTTGAAAGATATGTATCAGTTTTCTCCAACATTAAGGTTCCGTGACACTAACTCAGGATTTTGGCTGACGTCATTATTTTGTATTTAAAAAATGTCAACACTGTCCAATTTTTGATACCTATAACTTTAGGAATAATACTCCCATCCTAAAGTTCCCTACACCGCAGCACAGCCACCGCCATAAGTCTACAGCTCTCTCTCTCTCTCTCTCTCTCTCTCAGACACACACACAGACACACACACAGACACACACACACAAACACACATATTCCTTATACCACAGCACGGCCGCCGCCATAAGTCTACAGCTACCTCAACCCAATTTAATTTTCCCCATTCGCATGAGCACACATGCACACAAGCAAATGCACATGCACGCACGCACACATACAGAGTATGTCCGTGTGTTGTCTGGTACATGCGTGCTTGTGTGTGTATGTTCGCATTGATATGTGTTCGCGCGCGTGCGCATGCACGGATTCGTGTGCTGATTGTGGGTTTGAAATGGTGAAAGGAAGGAGATGAGCTCGATTTGGTTGCTTATGGTGTTTGATCAGTGTGTTTGCGCTTGTGTGTGCATGTGCAGAATTGGGTATATGTGTTCGTGTATGCAGATTTGTGTGTGCGCGCGCGCTTGTATTGCACAGATTGGTGGTTGTGGTGGTGTCAGTTGTGGTGGTGTCATGATGTTTGGTGGTGCCGTGGTTGTGGTTGGTAGTGTTTGCGTGGTGCTGCGGTGGTGGTTGGGGGTGAAGTTGGAGTTGGTGGAGGATATGGTGCTGGTGATCTAAGTATGAGAGAAAGGAGATAAAGAGGTAGCGAGGGCAATTATGTCTTTTCGTGTGAATATTTAACGCCGCCAGCATTCTATATGGCCAAAGTACGCAGTGCTATTGTCGAAAAACAGTCTTCGACTGAAATATTTCATCACGTACTCCTATTCAAAATCAATTCGAGGTATCTAGTGAAGGATCTATCGTTTCTCTATCTACACCTCTGCCCCACCACATGATACGGCGCATGTAGATGATTTTTTCATGTCCACGGCTGATTTTCTCTGCCGAAAACATTAAAAACCGAGAGAAGGTTTCCTTCTATTTTTAACTTTTCGGCATGGTTTCATTTTGGGACCTTGCAGTATGCGCATTTCTTTTTTTTAAACTTTGAACTTTATTTTCTTGATGTTGGTCCATGAACTATGTTGTGTCACTGTTTTGGTCACTTCGTTACCAAACGTAACTATGCACATATCATATCACGTTCGTAATTTTTAAAGGTCACTTTTTGTCAAAGTAATGATAAAAATGACGTGGCAGTGCCACGCCACGGGCCATATCATTAAACTGAACCCACCAAATGCCCTATTTCCCCCTGCCGCCGTCCACCCTAATTGCCACGCATCACACAACCCCGTTTTAGCATCTACTCCAATCGCCATACTTCACGCAACCTCAATGCACTTGTCGTCAACCACCAGCCCTACAACCCACCATACTGTACCAACGCCACCATCCACCTCTAGTTACCACTCCTCAAGCCACTGCCACCAGTTGCAATTAGGCCCACCAACTCCACGAGCCTTCTCCAACCACCGTTGCCACCACCATTGTCGCAAACCAAGACTAGACTCTTCAATTGCTGGTGCCCCCGCTAGTCATCACCGCCTTAAGCCAATACAGCCAATCATCACCACTCCAGTTACAGATCTTGGGTCGGGGGAAGATTGGTGGGGTTCGGTTGTCAATTCTAATGGCTTCGCTAGAAGTTGATCTCGTGTAATTTTTCGGGACGATGCTGGGGAATGTTCATTTCAGCTATAGAAAAATGAAAGGATAATTTCATTTTAATTCCTTGTACTTTAACAATTTTTTTAATTTGATCCATACAGATCAAAATCATTAAAATTGATCTATTTACTATCTCCCGTCGTCAATATAGCCCCTCCTTTAGCTTTTTTCATCCAAAATGACTACAAATCATTAAAATTGATCTATTTACTATCTCCCGTCATAAATATAGCCCCTCCTTTAGCTTTTTTCATCCAAAATGATTACGTGACACGCACATGGTCACTTTTTCTAGGGTAATTCTGTGAAGTCATGTTAACGGACAGGAAAAAAATTGTATAGGGAAAATAATCAACAACACCATGATAAACCACCACCAACCACTATCCAAATACGCCGCCAACCGTCACCCCGCCTACCTACCAATGCCACCACATCCATCCACCAACACCTCTACTAACACCACCTTAGCAACCTACCAACACCGTTGTACACATCCGCTAATACCACAATACCGACTGAACAATACCATCCCCAAACACCCAACAACACAACTTGCCCACCCACAGAAACCACTGCCGCCGCCACATTACCCATAAAAAAAAAAACCACCATTACTGCCACCCTGCCAACCTACCAATATTACCACAGCCACTCAAAAACACCACTGCCATGACCAACGTAGCCAACCCCCAAGACCACAATACCTAGCAATACATACCAACACCACATTACCCACCAATTGCCAACACTACACTACGAATCCACCAACACCCATCAACACCGAACCAACAATAACACAATTACGACAATAATCAAACCCACCCACCATCACGATGGGTCATGTCGGTCGATCGCAATGAGGTTTGCGGCAACACTGGATTCGGGTTGGCTCGAGGTAGCAGATCTGTGGACTGCGTGGGTGGTGAGGACAGAAATTGGGTTGGGAAAATTGTTTAGGGCCTTTCTCCAGGTTAGAAATGAGATGGACAGAAATAACCTAAAAAATGTGACCACGTGCGTGTCACGTGATCATTTTGGATGGAAAAAACTAACAGAGGGACTTAATTGATGACGAAGAATAGTACGTGAATCAATTTCAAGAATTTTGAATTGCATGGACCAAATTTAAAAAAAAAAAAGGGCAAAGTATAGGCGAGTAAAATGAAATTATCCCAAAATAAAAATCACATTCTTCAATTTGCGAAGCCTCACATCCTTTTCCTGTCGTCTTAGATCAGGGAAGCTTAATTTCTTAACAAGAAAGAGGAATTTAGTGGAAAAGATCTTTTTGTAAGTCTAGGGGTCTCAATCGAACTTGCTATCTTCAGGTCATCAGCCTAAGAAGTCGATCAAAAAAGCTTATCCTGCCCACCAACCTTTAATGAGCTAGCCGAGCAGACAAAGAGAATGAGTGTTGCTGATTCTGCTCTTTTTTCCTCTTATTCGTTGCACGGGGTGTGGGGCATCTAACCTGCATGGATGGCCAACAAAAGGGTACCGCTAAATTTCGGGTAAAAGAAGACTTGTTGCGCCTTCTGAATATTGCGCTGGCAGATCTAGTGGTCGGCTCGGTGGTCGCAGTATTGTGGTGGCATATTTGGTGGTGGTGTTGTTGGTGGTAACTTGGTGAAAATCTTGTGGTTGTGGTGGATGGCGGCAACGGTAGTGGGATTGGTTGCCGACGAAGCCCAGTTGGTCATGTACTGTGGTCGAATGAGAGGCTAGGTTTGATGAAAGTAGAGTGAGAAAGTGGGTTTAATGGGTCGGTGGTCGTAGGGTGAAATGGTTTAAAGGTTGGTGGTAGAGAAACAAAGAAGATTAAAAAGCATTGAATTTGACAAAATTATTCCTCAAAAATTGACCACGTAATAAGCGCATGCTCGATTCGGACTAGAAAACATAAGAAATGACTAAAATGGCAACAGATGCATAGTTGAAGGATCAATATCAAGAAAATAGAAGTTTGGGGACGATTTTAAAAAATAATGCATAATTTAAGAGACCAAAATGAAAGTGTCCCTTTGGTTATAGGAAAGTTACGATCGTTGAAGAAAAAAGAACATTGGCATCTTTCCATCCTTCTCATTCTTCAATTTATCCATTATATATGAAGGGTTTTGGAGGCCATGGACTTCGGTCTTTATGATATTAAGAGAAGGCCGAAGGAAAATTCCGTACATTATTTGGTGTTCCAAATTAGTTTTCCTAAAGACTTTTGCCTATTTCCTTATGATGCTTGATTGATTACATTGAGATCAAAGGTGATTATTGGGTGATGAGAATTCCCTATTTTCTTCAAAAACAACAAGACACGAGTAGCGCTAGATGTCCCACAAAATTGAAAAATGAGAGAAAATTTTGAATACATATATATATATGTCACGCCCCAAAACTAGAGGCGTGACTTCCAATGCTAAAACAATTAACATTCCTGTTCTAGAATCTTAGAATCATGCACAACCCTAGCACCTTAATAATAGGGTAATCAATAACACTGATACCACCAACATCCAAAAAGGCAAAATCTCAATAACCTGCAGAACAAAAGTAAATCTTTACAATACCCCCAAAATCCTAATACAAACATATTATAACAATAATTATTTGAACTACTAATACTAAAAGGCCAAAATTGCACAACGTGCTCAATGTTTCAGCTTTCCATCCAAGCTCTAGGTACTACCTCTAATCAGTTCTCACCTGAAAAAGAACGGGTGAACAAAAGCCCAGCAATATATATATATATATATATATATATATATATATATATATATGGGAGCTGATCCATTGATAGCGCTAGCAAGTTACTAGCGCTGTTTTTACCGTCCGCTACATAATGTAGCGGACGATAATTTACCGTCCGCTACATTATGTAGCGGACGGGTGAAAAAAATGCTAGTCGTGGCGCGCGATCTGGCCGTCCATTCTCGCCCGTGGACGGCCAGATCGCGCTAGTAACTTGGGTTAAGTTGCTAGCGCTATCATTTTATTATCTCCCTATATATATATATATATATATATATATATATATATAGGGGGCCGATCCACACCCACCGGTGGAGAAATAACAATTTTTCCACCGAACCGCAGGTAACAGCAGCGGTTGGCCACGTGGCGCAAAGAGGACGAAAAAGGCGTACGGCCACAGCATTAATGGCGAAAAATGCACGAGAAATGGTGAGAAAAATGGTGAGAAAATGGCGAGATGGAGAAAAAGGACACCAACCGCATGCACAACCAGCGGTTGGCATTAATATGCCCTGCCACGTGCCGTCCCCCACCCCTGCCACGTGGCCCAACCCCATGGCCCCTGCCACGTGGCGTCCCCTCCCCCTGCCACGTGGCCCACAAGCTTGGACAACCGGCGGTTGGGGCGATGGCCCTGCCACGTGGCATCCCCTCCCCATGCCACGTGGCCCAACCGCGTGTGGTACCCGCGGTTGGTCTCCCGCCCCTGCCACGTGGCGTCCCCTCCCCCTGCCACGTGGCCCAACCGCGGGTGGTACCAGCGGTTGGTCTCCCTCCCCTGCCACGTGGCGTCCCCTCCCCTCATCCCAAGGGCCCAACCGCTCCTACAACCCGCGGTTGGTCCCCTCCCCCCCGGTTGGTCCCCCCTGCCACGTGGCATCCCCTCCCCTGCCACGTGGCCCAACCGCTGGTACCACCCGCGGTTGGTCTCCCCTCCCCTGCCACGTGGCGTCCCTACGTGATGCCCCCACCTGGTGTCCTTCCCCTCGATGCCACGTGTCGTCCTTCCCTCCCCCGTGATGCCCCACGTGGTGTCCTTCTGCCGAAAATTTTTTTTTTGCCGCAGCCTTTGACCGCGTAAACACCCACCCTTCCTCACTTTTTTCTGTCTTTTTTCTTCTCTCTTCCTCGCTTCTCTCTTTATAATCCCCTCCCCCGAACCCTTCTTCTGCACTCTGTCATCTTTTACCAACTTCCTTCGTACTTCATATCTCACCTACATAATCTCCGTAACAATACAAACCAAAAAATTTTACGCTAGAAGATCGGTGGATAACCGCTAGAAGATCGGTAGTTTTTTCTTTAAATACATCAAGTCACAACAAGTAAGTATTTTGAATTTCCTTATAATTCAATGTTAGGTTTATACAAATCAGCGTATTACATTTATAGATTCCAAAACAGCGATTTTTTAGGGCGCCAAATATAGACAGTTTTTCACGAATTTATAAAAAATAGCTAGAGCTAGATTTTGCCAAAATGCAAAAAAGAGACCCTAGTTATTCTTAAAGGATCTGTCTCAGGTAAAAATTTCAGATTTTTCCAAAGACTGGAAAGGGGTTAACTGATACGGGGAACCTTGTAACTCTGCAGTGTATTTTAAAATATCAAGCTAGCGCGATTTCGCGCGAAACTTTTATGAGAATCCTAGGATGTTGGGAAGTTCCATTCCCCAGGAATTCGGGCCATTCCGAAGCCGTTACCTATTTTTTTGGCCGAACGGCCCTTTAAGCGCTTGATCCGGACACCGGTTCGCGATTTTTGGGCGAAACCTCCGTAAAATACTTTTTATGTCAAGAATGAATTCAGGAAGCCTCAAGTAGCATTTCGAAGCACTTTTGATATTTTTCGATGCCAGGGGGCATTTCGGTAATTCGCCGCCCCGAGAGGGGTATTTCGGTAATTTTACAGTGCTAAGTTTTTCGACGGACTTTTTAGTCCAGAAATGTAATTACAAAACCTGAAATGTTGTTTTGAAGCTGACGTGGCGCGCGTAGGGGTGTTTTGGTAATTTTCCCGCGCCAAGGGGTGTTTTGGTAATTTTCCCGCGCCAAGTTTTTGAAACGACTTTTTAGTCCAGAAATGTAAGTAAACCACCTGAAATGTTGTTTTGAAGCTGGTTCGGGGGCGTTGGGGTGATAGTGAACGCTCAGGGGCATTTCGGTAATTTGCCGCTGATCGGGGGCTATTTTGCTAGGAATTGAGTCATTGTTTTAATACATTGAAATAATGACTATTGCTAATGTGTTGGTAAGCTAGGTTAAAGATCCAGTTATAGTTTTGGAATGTAAATATTATGGATATTATGGACGCTAAGTTGGTTTATAATTATATTTTGTTCTTAAAGGTATGAATTTCAGCTCTGGACCTCATGATACATCAATCCTATACGATGACGATGACCACGTCGCGAGGCACGTATTTGACGGTGTCGATAGGGGTGTTTTGGAAACAATTCAAAGCACAAGGCACCTTGAAGAGTGGGTACTAAACGAGGAACAAATACAGCTATTACACCGTCAAAATTTAACCCTGTTCACCGATCCCGGGAAATGGTCTCGACACGACGATTGCCTTATATCCGCTCTAGTTGAACGATGGAGGAGCGAGACGAACTCATTTCACTTCCGGTTTGGTGAAATGACTGTTACGTTAGAGGACGTCGGATTTATACTTGGAATCCCATGTCACGGCAGACCCGTTACTTTGAACGTGCCGTCTGCATCCATAGCGAATATGGCTATGCAGTATTTTCCGGGAATTCCAAGGGCAGCGCTTACAACAAACGGCGTCAAGCTTAAATGGCTGAGAGAGCAGTACGGCGTGCTACCGGATGAATACACTCCTCAAGATTTCGTGACGTATACGAAGGCATTCCTTCTGTATATTATTGGAGCTATATTACTTCCGACGCATTCGAAAAACACGGTGCATCCGAAGTATATGGTGTTCTTGGAGGATCTTGAGGAGGTATACTCCTATTCGTGGGGTTCAGCTGTCCTTGCGCACCTATATCGAGCACTGCATAAGGCTACGAGAAACGGTGCCAAGTCCATTGCCGCCTGCCTGACTCTATTACAGGTATGAGCATTTATTTTCTTGGTAGGATCCTTAGTCAATATATTCGGGATTAATTACTAATTCCATATAATGTTTGCATTCACAGGTTTGGTCTTACGAGAGGCTACCCATGGGTCGTCCACAACCGTTGGTAGATTCCGATGAGACGTGGCCTAGGGTGTGGGCCTGGGGGCCTACGACCAACCGGAGGTGGAGACGGGTAGACCCTCACCACCATCTAAAGTTCTATCGGGGGGAACTAGAGATACTAGATGCATCCCAGGTGACGTGGCAGCCATATGGCAAGGTGATGCATCTGTTGGATGAGTGGTGTTGGCAACTTCCGGTGTCGTACGTGCTGGCAGGTTTGGTTCGGGTGCCGCTCATTCACTTCGAAGAATGTGAGTTTCAGATGCCCGATCGAGCTATGAAGCAAGCTGGCTGTCCACAAGGGATACCAAAACCCGCTGTAGACATGCGGCCATACAGGGGTGGTCGAGGGCCGAACTTCGAGGTGGCTGATGCCTTGATTTTGTTGGGTGACGAGGTGCACCAGTGGAATACCTGGCAGGAAACGTATGATAGCCTTGTATCGCTGAAGCACGACGGCATTAGTACTGAGGAATACTTACAGTGGTTTCTCAGGGTGACGCGCACGAGGGTGAATCGCCCTTCCCAGGTGAAGAAGACATCGTACGCGCCACGTGAGGTCTATGACCAGTTCTGGGCATTGGCCATTGTAAGTCATGCTAGTGTTGTTTGATAATTTATTTGCGCACCTTATCGACCATTTGTCAAATATGATTAGCCATATTTTCTATGCATGTTTTTTAGGTTGACCAGGGCATTGAGGTGTTCAAGCAGCTGGAGTCGTTTGACTGGTTTGTCGCGCAGGCTCCTGACAATCTCAAGAGGTCCATTGAGAAGTACAAGACTGAAGTTCAAAACTTTAGTCTTGCGTACCGGGGTTACGAAGGGGAGCCGTCTAGTCGCCCTCGTCCTGAAGCGTACGACTATCAGCCCCAGAGTCAGGTGTGGGAGTCGTCTGGTCGCCCTCTTCCTGACGCGTACAACTATCAGCCCCAGAGTCAGGTGTGGGAGCCGTCTGGTCGCCCTCCTCCTGACGCGTACGACTATCAGCCCCAGAGTCAGGTGTGGGAGCCGTATAGTCGCTTGCCTCCTGACGCATACGACTCTCAGTGCCAGAGTCAGGTTCCCCAAGTAGGAATCCAGGCCTCGCGCCCAAGCTTTCGGTCGGACAAAGGACAAGCGACGAAGCCATTGAGGTCGGACAAGATGGCTTGGATCGACCGGCACTACTTCGGGCATGAGCCTGTCAATTCAGCAGACTTTCCCCTTGCGACATTCCTAGGTCATGAGGATATCAGAACGTTGGCGCCGGAGACAGATCTTTCAAATTTTGTCATGAACGCTTACATAGAACTGCTCCGGATTAGAGAGCAACGTTTTAACCGTTCTGAATATTTGAAGCTTAACATGTATCCCACTCATTTTGTGGAATTAACGGTGAGAGAATTCACAGAATGGAGGCGAGGGGGCGGCAGGAGTAAGTGGAAACCAGGTCGAAACGTGTTAGGCATGATGAACGCAGACTATCAATGTCCCGCTGCTGATGCGAACCTTATCATGATACCCTGTCATCATGCAAACCACTGGTTCCTATTAGTTCTCCATCCAGCGTTCAGAACGGTTCACATATACGATAGCCTAAGGGAGGACGAGCCTGGACAGCTGCTGGCACAGATGTACAACGAGTACATCACTTTAGTGGTTAGTATTTATTTTTTGACCTTGGCTCATAGTATATTGTTCTTGTCTCATAGGCTTGATTCTCGTTTTTATTGTTGGATGCAGACTACTGTCCTCTCGCTAGCATGCGGACGGCCACAGGGTGACCCTTGGACGGTCGTGATGATAAAGGACCGACCAAAGCAATATAACGGTCACGATTGCGGGATTTACGTCCTCAAGTACATGGACTACGTTGCTCGCTCGGAAGTGCTCAAACACTCCTCGTGGACTAGGAAGGATGCCTTGACGTTTAGGTATAGGATAGCCTGGGAGCTGAAAAAGAATGAAGCTAGACGCCTTCATTACCATTATCCTGACGTGCGTGGCTAGCTGCTGTGATGTTACAAAAAACTGTACCAAAAAGAAATGTACATAATTTTTCGCATGCTATGAATTTGGCGCTAAAATGTGCGCGAATATACCTTTCATATGACGGCATTCGAAAAAATTACGCGTCTCGCTTTTCGCCGAAATTCATAGAAATGGGCTAACTAGCGTGCATGAGGTGCAATGAGCGAAAAAAAAGTGACAAAAAAAATTACAACTTTTTTCGGAAGCTATCAAATGCGGCCTAAAGTGTGCCCGAATAGGCCCTTCCTAGGAAAACTCAAAAATTAATGTGTCTCGTTTTTCGCCGAAA
The DNA here is from genome assembly GCA_033070095.1 of Escallonia herrerae. Classification (NCBI taxonomy): domain Eukaryota; kingdom Viridiplantae; phylum Streptophyta; class Magnoliopsida; order Escalloniales; family Escalloniaceae; genus Escallonia; species Escallonia herrerae. The sequence goes on from JAVXUP010002737.1 coordinate 74,933, forward strand.
GTCTTACAAATGGGCTAACTAGCGTGCCTGAAGTGCAATGAGCGGAAAAAAAAGTGACAAAAAAAATTACAACTTTTTTCGGAAGCTATCAAATGGGGCCTAAAGTGTGCCCGAATAGGCCCTTCCTAGGAAAACTCAAAAATTAATGTGTCTCGTTTTTCGCCGAAAGTCTTACAAATGGGCTAACTAGCGTGCCTGAAGTGCAATGAGCGAAAAAAAGTGACAAAAAAAATTACAACTTTTTTCGGAAGCTATCAATTGGGGCCTAAAGTGTGCCCGAAAACGGAGTTACCAAAAATATCAATAATCCACAAATCAAATCACAAATTAAAGATTGCACAAACCAAATCACAAATTTAAACATTATAAAAGTTCAATTTATACAACTGAAACATTAACCCTAACACTCTTCCTCATCATCGTCCTCCTCGACCATACTGCCAGGTTCGATACCTAACACTTTATAATGGTTTCTCTTGTCATGATCAGTCATCTTATTACACAACGCACACTTTCGTAATTTTTTTTGACCCGTTGCTTCTTCAATCGGATTCTTCATGCGTATTGCTCGTTTTCGCCCTTTTGTTTGAGAAATAATTGGATCAAAAATGTCGTCCTCCTCACGTTGTAGGTCAGTGCCGTCAATGACTGGCTGTTTGGCTCGATTGAATCTACCGCCTGGAGTTGTCCGAGTAGTCGGAGTGTCCACAGTTTCTGGTAATGCCATCCTAAACTGTGCATGCATAGCCTTATCCCGTGCGGCTGCTTCAACTTGATACCTGTACCCATCAAATGTCGACGCTGCATCCATTGATAAACCGTGCATGATGTTACAAAGGTGATTATATCGCAGCGACTCAGATTGCTCGAAATCAACTGAAACATTGGGCACGTAAGGAATGTGACCGTGGACTCTGTTGGCTTCCTTCGTCCACCGTTCCAAGATATACGGTGGAGGGATTTCACTAGCATTCTTGGCGCTCAAAACCCTCAACGCGTGTCGACAAAGTATACCTTTATGCTCAAACAGTTGACAGTTGCAATTAACCAACCCAGTGTCCTTACAAACTGCTACGGTAAAATGTCGTCTGGTCCTCGGAGCCGACGAAGAGCACGGATTGGCGAAGTTCGTCACATTTGTCAAAGCATAAACCTTGATGTCTCTGGTGGAATACTCGTGCAACTTTGTCATGCCATATTGATTCGACTTTAGTAGTTCCTCTTGAAACTGTCGAAACATTTCCTTGGTATAGACTTGAGCCGCATGAGCCTCTAAAGGTGAATAAAGTAGTATAGCTCTTTCTTTGCAAACTGTAGCCGCGTCGGCTTCTCTCTCACGGTACAATTGCCTGTCAACGGCTTTCTGCATCTCTAGTACGAACTCCGCTATACTTGAAGACTGGCCTACGTACCCATCAAAGAATGAATTCATAGCTTCGCTTCTCGAGGTCGTAGTCATTCCGGCTGCAAAAAAATTCTTGGTGTAGGCACCGACCCACTGTGTCTTGATCTCATACAACGATTGTAACCATTCGTGATTGTGCAAATAGTAAGTATCCATTAACGTGGCCCACCTCTCCTCGAACACGTCTACCGTCAACGATTTCTTCACACATGTATTAAAGTCAGTCTTGAATGACGGATGGTTTGCATATACATGGTGAAGCCGTTCGGGATATTTGTTGCTTATGTGCCATGTGCACAGGCCATGGTGAGTATCTGGAAGGACCTTAGCGATTGCATTTTTCATTGCCAGATCTTGGTCGGTGATGATGGTCTTTGGAGGAATATGATACATTGCTTGAAGCCACGTTTCAAATAACCACGTAAATGACTCCTCCGTCTCATCCCTAAGCAGGGCAAAGCCAAACGAGATTGACTGATAGTGGTGGTTCACCCCGGTGAACGGAGCAAAAGGCATAGAGTACTTATTGGTGCGGTATGTGGTGTCAAACGTCACAACATCCCCAAAATTTTGGTAAGCAGCTCTAGAACGGGGGTCCGCCCAAAATATAGTACTAATGCGGTTCTCATCATCCAGTTGGAGACTGTAAAAAAATCCAGAATTCTCACTCTGAAGGGACCTGAAGAGATCAAGTGTAGTTTGAGAATCACTCTTACCGAAAGACTCTCTCCTCTGAGCACGAAGTTCATTTCGAAGGTCTACTTCGTTGAAACTCAACTTGTCAATCCCCCCAGCCTGGCTTGAGAAAACCCCCATCATCTTAGAAGGTGGAATTTTAGCCTCGGCCATTGTAAAAATTAGTTGTCTGTGTGCCGCGCTTATTTCTCGGTGTTGATGAATTTGACCAATCTTACTGGGGGTCATCAACTGATGATTATGGCTCAACTCCACTCCTGTGACAACCCAATGGTTTTCATTTTTTCGGTGTACTGCATACACATGGGCCTTGCAGCCGGTACCCGGAAATGTGTCCCGTTTTCTTTGTCTTGTTGTCCCTTCGTCACTGATCCGAACGACCGGAGTTACATGCGGTGCTCCTCTATGACACTCAAATAGTCTTGCACAAATTTGATCTGTATTCGCCCGTTTTCTAGTCGTCTTAGTTCTAATACCGAAACCTATCGTTTTCGAATATGCTCTATAGTATGCTTCAACTTCGTCCAGTGCTTGAAAAACTTGACCAACGTAAGGTGGATCAGAACCTTCACAAAAATTATTTCCTCCAGTTGCATCCATATTTATACTGGAATCTAAAAAATAAAAATTATATCATTCTCAACAAGTCATAGATTTAAATAAAAGAAGAATAAAATTTATTTAAACCACCGTCTTTCGGGAAATTTGGTATAATGTAAAATTAGCAAAATAGCCCCCGATGAGCGGCAAATTACCGAAATGCCTCCGGGGGTTCATTATCACCCTAACGCCCCAAATCAGCTTCAAAACAACCTTTCAGGTGCTTTGCTTACATTTCTGGACTAAGAAATCCTTTGAAAAACTTAACGCTGCAAATTTACGAAAATACCCCTATCGGGGATGCGAATTACCAAAATGCCCCCTGACAAAAAAAATCTGAAAAGTGCTTTGAAATGGGATTTTAAGCTTCCTGAATTCACTCTTTAAAATAACTTTTCAGGTGTCTCACACCCTTTCCTGAACTAAAAGTTATTTTAAGCACAAATTTGTGTAACGTAAAATTAGCAAAATAGCCCCCGGGGGTTCATTGTCACCCTAACGCCCATCAAACCAGCTTCAAAACAACCTTTCAGGTGTTTTACTTACATTTCTGGACTGAAAAACTTTTTTTCGGGAAAATTACCAAAACACCCCTCGCGGGGGGGCAAATTACCAAAATGCCCCCTGGCTTCAGAAAATATCAAAATTGCTTTAAAACGCTATTTTAAGCTTCCTGAGTTCATTCTTGATTTAAAAAGTATTTTACGGATTTTTCGCCTAAAAATCCCGAACCGGTGTCCGGATCGAGCGCTTAAAAGCCCGTTCGGCCAAAAAATTAGCTAACGACTTCGGAATGGCCCGAATTCCTGGGGAATGGAACTTCCCAACACCCTAGGGTTCTCATAAAAGTTTCGCACGAAATTGTGCTGTCTTGATATTTTAAATTACACTGCAAAGTTACAAGGTTGCGCGTATCAGTTAACCCCTTTCTAGTCTTTGAAAAAATCTGAAATTTTAACCTGATACAGATCTTTTGAAAATAACTAGGGTCTCTGTTTTGTATTTTGGCAAAATCTAGCTCTAGCTATTTTTTATAAATTCGTAAAAAAACTGTCTAATTAAGTTTTCACCTTTAGCGACAATTACGCCCCGCAATCAGCTGCAAAACAACATTTCAGGCGTTTTACTTACATTTCTGGACTTAAAAGTCCGTTGGAAAATTTTTTCGGGAAAATTACCAAAATACCCCTCTCGGGGTGGCAAATTACCAAAATACCCCCTGGCTTCAGAAAATATCAAAAGTGCTTTAAAATGCTATTTTAAGCTTCCTGAGTTCATTCTTGATCTAAAAAGTATTTTACGGATTTTTCGCCTAAAAATCCCGAACCGGTGTCCGGATCGAGCGCTTAAAAGCCCGTTCGGCCAAAAAATTAGCTAACGGCTTCGGAATGGCCCGAATTCCTGGGGAATGGAACTTCCCAACACCCTAGGGTTCTCATAAAAGTTTTGCGCGAAATCGCGCTGGCTTGATATTTTAAATTACACTGCAAAGTTACAAGGTTGCGTGTATCAGTTAACCCCTTTCCAGTCTTTGGAAAAATCTGAAATTTTTACCTGATACAGATCTTTTGAAAATAACTAGGGTCTCTGTTTCGTACTTTGGCAAAATCTAGCTCTAGCTATTTTTTATAAATTCGTGAAAAATTCTATTTCTGACGCCCTAAAAAATCGCTATTTTGGAATTTTTCGAATGTAATACCCCGATTTGTCAAAACGTAATTTTGACGCCCTAAACACGAATTTTAGACTATTGTAAGAACAACTTAAGCGTAACACAATTTAAACAATCAATTGGTAAGAACAAATTGAAAAATACTTACTTGTTTTAACTTGATATATTTCAAGAAAAATCCACCGATCTTCTAGCGGTTATCCACCGATCTTCTAGCGTAAATTTTTTTTGTTTGTATGTAGGTGAGATAGGGAGAATGAGGAGGGTGGAAGAAATGATTCGGGGAGGAGGGATTTTATAGAGAGAAAAGTGAGAGAGGAAGAGAAGAACCGTGAGTGAACAGCAGGGAGGGGGAGGGGGGAATGACACGTGGGGGTGGGGGGTAGGGTGGTAATGACACGTGGGGGAAGAGGGGGTTCACGGGTGGGGGAAGGGGGGTTCACGGGTGGGGGAAAAGGACATAGGGTGGGGGCCACGGGGTGGGGGGCAAGGGGGTGGGGGGCAAGGGGGTGACGGGTGGGGGGTGGGGTCACGGAAGGCAATAATGCCAACCGCATGTAGGAGTTGCGGTTGGGCATTATTGCCACCATTTTCTCACGAGTTTTTCATTTTCTCGTGATATTTTCATGAATTTATCATAGTATTTTCGTCCTTTTTTGTCCCTTTTCGTCCTTTTTTTTGCCCACGTGGCCAACCGCTGGTCTTACCTGCGGTTCGGTGGAGAAATTGTTATTTCTCCACCGGTGGGTGTGGATCGGTCCCCATATATATATATATATATATATATATATATATATATATATATATATGGGAGCTGATCCATTGCTCGTGCTAGCAAATGAAGTTAAGTTGCAAGCGCGATCTGACCGTCCATCCTGAAAGATGGACGGCCCAGATCGCGCTTTTTTCGAAAACTGTCAGTCGTCCGCGACATAGTGTCGCGGACGAACTTTTTTACCTTTTTGCCCCTCCACCCGTCCGCTACATAATGTAGCGGACGTTTTCTTGACAAAGATACCCTCATGTTCCATCCGCTACATTATGTAGCGGACGAGTAGGCAGGCACTATTTTTTTTCTGTCCTTTCTCTCATTAAAATTCTGACATGGTTCTCTCTCTCATTTCTCTCGTCAATTTCTGACACACTCTCTTTCCTTTCTCTCTCTCTATCTCTCATCAATTTATGACACTTTCTCTCTCCTTTCTCTCACCATGATTTCTTTTATGGGTTCTGGATGTAGCACAATTTTTCATAGCATGGATCTTGTTCAGCCGCGAAGAAGAGACGTCGAAGAGCAGCGCCGGAGCATTCAGGCTCGAAGAAAAGGCATTCAAGTAACAGTGCTACGGCCTCACGACAGTGTCCCTTTGTTCATTTCTCCCTCACACACGCACACATGCACTCTCACGCAAGGCAGCAACCTGATGCTATTCCCCTCTCCTTCTTTTTTCGCACACAGGTGCACTAATCCCCTCGCCTTCACCTCCTCACGGCAACCATGGCTGCTTACCCACGAACCCATCACTGTATCTCATTAGAGCCCGTTTAACCCTCTCTTTCTTACTTTGTTTCTGCAAACTTTTATCATTTAGGTAACCATACAAACAAAAAACATTATCTGAAGAAAAAATGTTTCCAAAACGCCAAATTCACAAAGACAAAGCAGAACATGAGAGAAAGGACAGAACAAATGTTTCCTAGAACTTTTATCCCATCTATGCACTACCGAGACAAAGCAGAGAAACGAGAGAGAGATGTCAGAAGGACAATGAGAGAAAGGACAGAGAAAGAGAAAGAAAAAAAAATAGTGTCTATCAACTCGTCCGCTACATAATGTAGCGGATGGAACATGAGGGTATTTTTGTCAAAAAACGTCCGCTACATTATATAGCGGACAAACTTAAAAAAAAAGTAAAAAAAAGATTTGGACCATCCGCGATACAGTGTAGCGGACGAGTGGAGGGGCAAAAAGGTAAAAAAATTCGTCCGCGACACTATGTCGCGGACGACTGACAGTTTTCGAAAAAGGCGCGATCTGGGCCGTCCATCTTTTAGGATGGACGGTCAGATCGCGCTTGCAACTTAACTCCATTTGCTAGCGCGAGCAATGGATCAGCTCCCTATATATATATATATATATATATATATATATATATATATATATATATATATATGGGAGCTGATCCGTTGATAGCGCTAGCAAAATGGGAGATCTTGCTAGCGCGATCTGACCGTCCATCCCGAAGGGATGGACGGCCCAGATCGCGTATTTTTGCGGCGCTGTCAGTGGTCCGCTACACTGTGTAGCGGACCAACCTTTTTACCATTTTGCCCCTGCTCCCCCCTCCGCTACACTGTGTAGCGGACCACTTTCTTGGGCCCACGTTACAGCCAAAAAGTCGTCCGCTAGACAGTGTAGCGGACGACTGACTCCGTCAATGTCAGTCCTGTCGATGCACGACTGTTACTTTGTCATTATCCCACCGTCCGCTAGACAGTGTAGCGGACCGTTTTTCCCTTTCTTTACTTCGAAACCCTTATTCATTCCTTCTAAACTGCTATTCATTCCTTCTTCTCACAATTCTTCTAGCGGCGTTGGCAAGTAGATCGGCGCAATTTCTTCTCAAGAAATCCTTTATTCGAATCAATCACGTAAGTTCACAAACCAATCCTTTATTTGTTCATAATCTAGAGTTGTTATTGCGGCTTATGCATGATTTTGAATGTGTGCGCGGTGCATTGTGCTAGCGTTTGTCAATGTATCTATACATATATATAGATTATATATGTGTATTGCGTATTATTTGTTCATGTGATTTCACTTGTAAAATCCCATTCCGTGTCTGTTTGTATCTATGTACATTGCATATACACAGCATGTGAACTTATGTGAGTATTATCTGATCACATGCTAGCGTTGACTGTGCTAGCGTTGTATGTTTGAGAATGTTTACGCTTCCAACCTTGCCGTTTTGCATAATTTCAGTTGCAAAAAATGGATTTCAACCCTGGACCAGAAGATCCGTCCGTATTATACGACCAAGCAAACCATATCAGTACGCTCATATGGGATGGTGGAGTAAGATACTTATTTTATCAACTTTGTTATTCTTGGGAACGTTGTATATCGTTTAATTTGCTTAAATTGTATTTATTAATTCGTAGGAAAGAGCACTTCTCAACACGGTAGAAGTATCCGATAATTTTAAAGCATGGAAATTGAACAGAACCCAGAAAAGATTACTGCGTGGGATTGGGTTTGGGATTTTCACGCGTGGGCAGATCTTTCAACAACTTGACCGGCACTTAATAGGTGCCCTTGTTGAAAGGTGGAGAAGTGAAACGAATACGTTTCACTTCCCTCTCGGAGAGCTGACAATTACCCTAGAAGATGTAGGGTTCATCTTAGGGTTACCGGTGACGGGGCGGCCGGTAATAGCTCCTCCGTCGGAAGCAACGAATAAGAGGACCGCTAGGGACTTCTTTACTTCGATACCCCAGGATCAATTTAGCACTGGGGGTATCAAGTTGAAATGGTTGGTAGATACCTACAAGGTTCTGCCGGATAACTACACGGATCAGATGCTTGTGCTGTACACACAAGCTTTCCTCTTGTGGGTGATGGGGGCAATTCTGTTCCCAACAACGTCGAAGAATACCGTCAGCGTCAAATATTTACCGTTGTTGGGTAACCTACTGGAGGTTGGGGATTATGCCTGGGGAGCCGCAACTCTTGCGTACCTCTACCGAGCATTGCACAAGGCAACGAGGCCCGACTCCAAAGCGATATGTGCATGTCTCTCGCTATTGCAGGTATATCATACAATTCTTGATTACTTGCTCGTTTCTTTTTTTTTTGGGTTGAATTGACAATAAAATTTGACGATACTTTATTTAATTTGTCTTTGCTCTCAGGTGTGGTCTTATGAACACCTTGCTACCGGCGCACCCAGGCGTAGGGACGGAACCGATAATGTGTGGCCTCGGTTGTGCGCCTGGGAGTACAGTCGGAAGGACAGCCACTACCAGAGGAGAGACGATCCCCATCACAACATTACGTACTATCGGGGGGAGCTCGACTCGTTATCTCCTGGCCAGATGCGATGGGCACCGTACAAACATTTGGCGCGACGGGTGGGAGAGTCGTTCGTCTTCACGCTCTCCGGGTTACAACGCACACCCCTGATCCACTTCGAGGTCGCAGAGTGGCAGCTGCCAGATCGCGCTATGCGCCATTTTGAGTGCCTGCAGGGGTTGCCAGCCGGCGCGCCGGATATGAGGCTTAACAGGAACCCACCGGGTGTCCCTCGGTTTGGCAAGGCAAATGCGCACGACTTGTGCGCACGAGAACTTGAGGTTTGGGATTCCTGGCAGGACACGCTGGCGGCCATTGTGTCGGAGCCTGACCCCGTGATCAGTATCGAACAGTACAATGGGTGGTACTACCGCATCACCCGGAGGAGAGTAGCTCCAGTAAGGTTTGAACGCGGGGAGAAGTACCACCCTAGGGGTCAGATCGATGAGCACATGGCATACAATCTGGTAAGTTGGCCAATAAGTGCTTTAATTGAACTTGATGATTCTAACTGTGTATGAAGTTACTTATTTATTATCTCTCTGGATGTAGGTTAATGCCTCGTTCGCCTTCTTCCAGAAGTTGCGCGAGCGGAAGGATTTGGTGGATGCAATGGGCGAGGAGCTTCGCCAACAGGCTGATGCGTTGGCGTATGGCTGCGGGAATTTTTTACACCAAGCATCGGGCCAGCCTTCCGGCGTCAGCCCGGGAATGGGTTATCCGGGGTGGCAGCCCCCATATGTGAGCGAGGGATACACCGATCCCTCGGGACAGACTTCGGGAGTGAGCCAGGGATATGGTGGTCCCTCTGTACCGGGAATGGGTGGTGATTGGGGACAGCCAAGCACCATGGGCCAGGCTCAAGCGCCGTGGGAAGACTACAGTGTGCCCTCCTTCTCTTTGCTATTGGACTCGGAACCCCAACCCTTCTCTCAGAGTCAAGTCACGCAAGACTGGGGTTTCGGACACATCAGTCTGTCGGAGACACTGCCTATTGTCCCGTGGGCAGGACCATCTACTGCCGAAGGAGGGCAATATCCCCCGGTCGACCCCCCCGAAGGAGTGCAATATCCGACCCCCCAAAGGAGTGCAATATCCCCCCGTCGACCCCCGAGGGCAATATCGCAAAGGGCATCCAGTGAAGCCCCTAAAGCCGCATAAATGCCAAATAATCAGAGAGCGTTATTTTAGCGGCTTCCCCCGGGACAAAGCGTTGTATAGTGTGAATCATCCGGAGGGCATGGATTACACTTGCGAGTGGGGAGAAATGGCCTCCCTGGCTCCGGGGAGTTGGTTAGACAACGGTGTCATCTCCACATACGTGGAGATTCTGAAGGAAAGGGGTCGGGAGCGGCTGAACGAGTACCATGCCATTTTTTTGATTAGACAAAGTGGGTCGAGCAAAGGCGGAAGAAAAAGTTGAGCCAGTGGAGACCGTCCGCTAACCTACGAGCGTATCTTGCTAGGGATAGTCCAGTGAGCGCAAGTGTTGCCGACGTGTTTCTAATCCCATTTTTAGGGGAAAGCCACTGGTACTTGGTTTGCTATGAACCGGTGGAGAAAGTCGTATCGGTGATCGACAGTCTCCACGACGATACCGCCTTTATGCCTGTGCTGCAGATGTACAAAGCCCAGTTGGACTCAATGGTAATATTACGATTGTTGTTTAACAGTTATTGTAACTTGGCATAAATGTTAACTCGTGTCTTACGCCGTTTTGTGTTTCTCGCAGAATATATTTTGTGCAATGGTCAATGGTATCCGTGGTAACCCTGTACCGGCGCGGCCAAAGCTCGATTGGCGACTGAAGAAGAGGAGGCCCAAGCAACGTAACACTTCGGACTGCGGCGTTTTCCTTTGCATGTACATGGATTACATTTGCCGGTCCGAGAGCCTCAAGGCGGCGGTGTGGAGCCAAGCAGAAGTAGACACCTTTAGATATAGAATGGCTTGGCAAATTATGAAAGGCCGGCCTAGAGCGGTTAGGTATATTGTAAATCCGGCAAATGCCGAGAATCCCTCCCAACATGATTCCCCCAGTTGACATTGTACCATTACACTGCCAAATTTTTTTAATAAACTATGATTATTTAGAAAGCTCTCATTGATTTGTGTTGAAGATTATTGATTGATTGATTTGTTTGATTTCGTTGAAGATGATTTGAGTTTGGTTTTTTTGGCTCTCATTGAGAATGATTGAAAGGTGGAAAACAAAATGTGTAGCGGACAGTGGGGAAGTGAAAATTTTCTAAATGTTGGGTTAAGACATTCTGCTGGTCCGTCCGCTACACAATGTAGCGGACAGTGGGGGAGTGAATTTTCAAAGTGGGGTTAAGACATTCTGCTTGTCCGTCCGCTACACAATGTAGCGGACAGTGGGGAAGTGAAAATTTTCTAAGTGTTGGGTTAAGACATTCTGCTTGTCCGTCCGCTACACAATGTAGCGGACACTGGGGGAGTGAATTTTCTAAGTGTGACATTCTGCTTGTCCGTCCGCTACACAATGTAGCGGACAGTGGGGGAATTAAAAAAATTTTAAGTGTTGGGTTAAGACATTCTGCTTGTCCGTCCGCTACACAATGTAGCGGACAGTGGGGAAGTGAAAATTTTCTAAATGTTGGGTTAAGACATTCTGCTGATCCGTCCGCTACACAATGTAGCGGACAGTGGGGGAGTGAATTTTCAAAGTGGGGTTAAGACATTCTGCTGCCGTCCGTCCGCTACACAATGTAGCGGACAGTGGGGAAGTGAAAATTTTCTAAATGTTGGGTTAACACATTAGGCTGGTCCGTCCGCTACACAATGTAGCGGACAGTGGGGGAGTGAATTTTCAAAGTGGGGTTAAGACATTCTGCTTGTCCGTCCGCTACACAATGTAGCGGACAGTGGGGAAGTGAAAATTTTCTAAGTGTTGGGTTAAGACATTCTGCTTGTCCGTCCGCTACACAATGTAGCGGACACTGGGGGAGTGAATTTTCTAAGTGTGACATTCTTCTTGTCCATCCGCTACACAATGTAGGGGACAGTGGGGGAATTGAAAATTTTCTAAGTATTGGGTTAAGACATTCTGCTTCTCCGTCCGCTATACAATGTAGCGGACAGTGGGGAAGACATTCTGCTTGTCCGTCTGCTACACAATGTAGCGGACAGTGGGGGAGTGAAAATTTTCTAAGTGTTGGTTTAAGATATTCTGCTTGTCCGTCCGCTACACAATGTAGCGGACAGTGGGAGAGTGAATTTTCTAAGGGTAACATTTTGCTTGTCCGTCCGCTACACAATGTAGCGGACAGTGGGGGAATTGAAAATTTTCTAAGTGTTGGGTTAAGACATTCTGCTTGTCCGTCCGCTATACAATGTAGCGGACAGTGGGGAAGACATTCTGCTTGTTCGTCCGCTACACAATGTAGCGGACAGTGGGGAAGTGAAAATTTTCTAAGTGTTGGGTTAAGACATTCTACTTGTCCGTCCGCTACACAATGTAACGGACAGTGGGGAAGTGAAATTTTCTAAGTGTTGGGTTAAGACAATGTAGGGTGATGCAGTTTTAATAAATTGGCGCCCGAAGACTTGTTTTAGCGACGGAATCAACAATCTCAATGTCGATAAACAATAAATAACGTACGATTCACAATCAACGATCTCAATATATTGAGGCTATCTCAAACGGCACAATTAAGCGAGAAAAAAATTTGAAAACATAATGAACATGTATACAATAAATTTGGTTATGATTAATAAATTAAGGTTCACATTGGGGGAAAGAAATTTTTTCACAAGCGCTCCGATCAAAGATTACAACTTGAAAATCCCACCACCCAAGGTGTTCAAACACTACAAAGTCCCCGAGTTCGAGGCCATGCTAGCGCACGAAGACGTTCCAACCCTCTGCGAATTGCTTTTTTTTGGGTCGGCCGGGCTTCAGCTTGATTTCAACCTGCCAGGCCCCCTTGCAGCTATATAATCTTGAACTGTCATGAATTATTGTAAATTGATTGGTAAAGGCTTCCGGTATGTCCTAACAAACACAATACAAAAAATAGGTTAGTTTTTAACCAAAAGATCAAACTTTTAACACACGAAAATACAGAGAAAGAGGGATGGCCTACAAGTTCATTCTCAAATCCCGGCATCATGGCTTTGAAAAAGTGTTTGCCTGCCAGGTGCAAGTTGCCAATAAAATTGTAGGTGGTCTCCGATCCAGATGCCATCGAGGTCGGCGATGAGGGGAGGACGGTGGTGTCGCCGGAGATGTGGGTCGCCGTAGATGGGGTAGCGGCTTGGGTTAGATGTTCAAGAGATAGAGAGAGAATATAGCGGACTGATAAAAGCTGTTGCCCGTTTTGATTAATATATATAATAGGATAGAGGTTCGCTACATTGTATAGCGGACATAAATGAAAACCAAAAGTTTTTCTGCGATGACGTCCGCTACATTGGTGACTGAAGCTGCTTCCAACTGGTCGACGATGGGCTCTTGCTGCTGAGCTACCTCGAGGAGATGTTTATAACCGACCATTGTAGCAGCAGCCTTTACGGAAAAACGGGTGAACATCGTCACCAGATGATTATACCGCAATGTCTCTGATTCTTCAAAGTCAGTATACGGGTGCTCCGGAAAGGAAATGGTACCGTGCAACCTGTTTGCACCTTTCGTCCACCGTGGCAAGACGTATTTATCGAGGATTGTCCTGATATTCTTCTGGGTGAAAAACTGCAGAATGTGTCTACACAGGATGCCATGGAACTCAAACTTCTTGCAAACACACGTCACCGAGTTCGTCAATGTGTCGTGGCTCACCGTATAAATTCTGCGCAGCTTCTCAGGGACGAGGTCATTCACGAGCGAATAAACCTTGTACTCACGCGTAGACATTTCTGCCACCTTGTTTATACTGTATCGTCCCGATTTTCGCAGCTCTACTTGGTATAGCAAGAAGATCTCCTTCGTATAGACTTTGGCACCGTTCAGCTCCAACGGGGTCTCTAGCAACCTTCTCCTTTGTTTGTACGTTCTTGCAAAGTCGGCAGCCCTTTCTTTTACGAACAACGAAGCTACCACTTTTTGTGCAGATGCAACGAAAGTCTTCAAATTGGTAGCTGTACCCACATAACTATCGAACGTGGCATTCATAGATTCACTCCTGCCCGTCGTTTTCATGCCCGCTGAAAAATACCTCCTCGTGTAAATGCCAATCCATTGCTCTTTGCGCTCGTACAAGTGCCGGAGCCACTCGTTGTCTTGCAATGAGTAATCCCGAACAAGCTTTTCCCACCTCTCCTCGAATTCCTCAATCGTTAACGACTTGGTAACGCACTTGTCAAAATCCTGTTTAAAGTCTGGATACTTTGCGTACACGTGATGCAGACGTTCCGGGTATTTGTTGCTTATGTGCCAAGTGCACAAGTTGTGCCGGGTGTCTGGGAAGACGGTCGCAATAGCCTTCTTCATTGCCAAATCTTGATCGGTGATGATCACTTTGGGTGCTTTGAAGTTCATTGCTTCCAGCCACGTCCTAAACAACCATACAAAAGAACCCTCGCTCTCGTCCCTTAACAAGGCGAACCCGAACAGGATGGAGTGATAATGATGATTGACGCCGGTGAAAGGAGCGAACGGCATCGAGTACTTGTTAGTACGGTATGTGGTGTCGAAAGTCACGACATCCCCAAAATGCTTATAAGCTAGCCTCGAACGACCGTCGACCCAAAAAATTGTACTAACTTGATGCTCATCGTCAAGTTTATAATCGAAGGTAAACTGTGGGTCCTCCATCTGCATCCGTTTCAATAGGCTCATTGTCGATTGCGCATCATTGAGGTCATACGCGGCTCGTCTATGGGTTCAGACAGCGTTACGAACATCTGTCGTGTTAAAGTTTAAATTTTGAATTCCCCCAGCCTGTTCAGCAAGAACATTAACAATCTTAGTAGGTCCAATTCGCGCATTGCTCATTGTGTGAATTAGGCTCCTCGCGACCTTACCCATCTTCTTATGTTGATGCATCTGACTCACCTTAGAAGGAGTTACTAACGGGTGATTGTGTTCCAGTTCCAGGCTGGTAATAAGCCAATGATCATGATTGGCTTTGTAGCTTACGAACATTTTGACCTGGCAATTTGTGCGCTCAAAGCAGTCCCGTCTTCTACGCGAATATCCTATTTCGTCATCACTGTCATCATTGCCTACGCGTGTCTCATTTTGCTGTGTATGCAAAGTGAGAGACCGAGAGGGCGGAGTAAGGGCAGAGAACAAGGCTCCCCAGACAGGCCGCGAGGGTTGGCAGCGCTATGCAGACAGGGCGACGACGAACAGGACCGGCAGTTGACAGTCCAAGCTAGGGTCCAAGTCAGGGATGTAGCGTAAGGGGTCCGATGTCAGAAGTCCAAATGTGTTTCTCACTAGAATTTTAGAGGGAATAGGTTTTTAGAGAGAGAAAGTGAAAATGTCAAAATGAGAGAGAGAGAGAGAGAGTCCCCCAAATGAGCTCCAAAGTCCCCTATTTATAGGGAAAAGTGTGTTTGTGTCATCAGCTGACACGTGTCATCTCCTGAGAGTGACACATCACCAGGGGTCCACGAATATCAGTTCTCCGTTGAACTGTCGGTTCCCAAATCCGCACTGCCCTGCCCACACAGCATCTCTCTACTTGTCTGAGAAGACTGACCACACCGCGGTAGCATGATCAGAGTAAGCCCGTTGCCCCAGCCATGGGTCCATCATCCTAGGGGCGTTGACGATCATCGGTAACATGAGTGGAGATGGTCGCAGCTCAGTGCCTGGTGTCATGCAAGTCACCCCAAACGGTGGTAACGAGCCCAGCGAGGGGTCCTCGTGCCGAAGCACTACAAGCGGAACCCCCCGGAATGAAGACGTCGATGGCTTTGTGGTAACGAGCCCGTCTCGTTACAAGGGGTCCTCGTGCAAGAGCACTACAAGCAGAGCCCCCTAGAATAAAGACGGTGATGGCTTTGTGGTAACGATCCCATCCCGCTACAAGGGGTCCTCATGCAGGAGCACTACAAGCGGAGCCCCCCGGAATAAAGACGGCGATGGATTTGTGGTAACTAGCCTATCCCGTTGCGAGGGGCCTTCATACCGGAGCACTACGAGCGGAGCCCCCGGAAGCATGTAATATGATAATGGCGCACGGGCGTGGCGACGAACGTCGCGAAAGAATACTTGGTGCTGGGGGCATGTAGTGTGACAGAAAGCTAGGGGATGGTTGTGTCAGCGGTATGACGCATGGGCGCGGTGGAATGTGAGAGTGCGGTGCGCAGGTTTTGGCGACGGGGGTCGCAGAGACAGCGTGCGGGTGCAGGTGATGAAGGTTGAAGAGACAGTGCGTGGGAGTGGGGGACGAGAGTTGTAGAGTTTTCAGGCAGACACGGGCAACAAAGGTCGCGAAGGCGACACGCGGGCAAAGACGACGGGAGTCGCGGAGCTGGTTCTTGGGCGACGGGAGTCACGGAGACGGCGCGTGGGCGATGGGAGTCATGGAGCTATCGCACGGACGCAAGTGACGAAGGTCGCAGAGACGTCGTTCGAGCGACGAGGGTAGCGGAGATGACGTCGGCGCGACGAGCGCCATGAAGCCGGCATGTGGGAGATGGTGAGCATCGCAGAGATGACATGTGACCACGGGCAATGGGTGCCGTGAAGCCACCGCGCGGGCGAGGAACGCCGTTGAGTAGTCGCGTGGGAGACGACGGGTGTAGCGGAGAAGGCACGGGGTCGCAGGCAACAAGTGTCGCAAGGTTGGCGTCGAGCGACAACAGACGTCGCGTGACCACGGGTGACAGGCACAGCGAAGCCAGTGCGTGGGCAATGGCGAGCGCTGCATGGACGGTGCGCGGCGGCGAGCGACGGTCATCACGACGACAGAGCGCGGTGGAGAGCGACGATCGTCTCGACTATGGCGGGCAACAGGAAGCGACCGTCGTCAAGGTTGGTGGCCGACTCCTTAAGGTGGCTGACCCCCCTTGAAAGAGGTGGCCAACCCTTTCTTAAAGAGGGTGGCCGACCCCCTCTTTAAGGAGGTGGCCGACCCCCTCTTTAAAGAGGTGGCCAACCCCCTTGAGGGATTTGGCCGAGCTCTCCGAGGCAAGGGTGCTCGCTTGCATGTTTTTCAAGTGTTGGCTATGCTGACCGTTGAATGTGCCGACCTGTCATGAGAATTGAGACCCCCACTGGGCCCTTGGGTACGATCAGAGTAGGTTGGGAACACACACACACACACACACACACACACACATATATATATATATATATATATATATATATATATGTGTGTGTGTGTGTGTGTGTGTGTGTGTGGGAGCTGATCCGTTGAGAGCGCTAGCAAAATAAGAGAAGTTGCAAGCGCGATCTGGCCGTCCAAGCGCGATCTATGGACGGCCCAAATCTTTTTCTTACTTTTTTTAAGACCGTCCGCTATATTATGTAGCGAACGATTGTTTGACAAAAATACCCTCCAACTTAAAAACAGTTCATCCGCTACATTATGTAGGGACTATTTTCTGACATTTTTTTCCTCTTTCTCTCTCCTCTCTCTTATTATTACTCTGACTTTTTTTTTCTCTCTCTCCCCCTTTTCTCTCATTCGCTACATTATGTAGCGGATTAGTTTTCTTACATTTTTTTCTCTCTCTCCCCTTTCTCTCATTAATGGCTTGTCTTTTTCCCCCCCTCTCTCTCTCTCTCTCCTCTCTCTTCTTTCTGAGTTGTGTCTTTCTCTCACCATTTTTTTCTTTTCCCCTCCTTTCCTCTTCTTTCAGAATTGAAGTTGACAATGGGTACACTACGTGAGCGATTCATGGATGATAAGAATTCTGTTGTTGCAAATCCCCCTGGTACGTAGATCTTTTTCTTACATTTTTTTAAGACCATCCACTATATTATGTAGTGGATGATTTTTTGACAAAAATACCCTCCAACTTAAAAACAGTCTATCCGCTACACTATGTAGCGGACTATTTTTTGTCATTTTTTTCTCTTTCTCTCTCCTCTCTCCTCTCTCCTCTCTCCTCTCTCATTATTACTCTGACTTTTTTTCTCTCTCTTTCCCCCTTTCTCTCATCCGCTACATTATGTAGCGGATTAGTTTTCTTACATTTTTTTTCTCTCTTTCCCCTTTCTCTCATTAATGGCTTGACTTCCCGCCCCCCCTCTCTCTCTCCTTTCTCTTCTTTCTGAGTTGTGACTTTCTCTCACCATTTTTTTTCTTCTCCCCTCATTTCCTCTTCTTTCAAAATTGAAGTTGACAATGGGTACACTATGTGAGCGATTCATGGATGATAAGAATTCTGCTGTTGCAAATCCCTTCGGTACGCAGAGTGATCTAGGGCACATTGATGACACTGAAACTCAAATTGCCCGAATGTGAGATCAATACATAGAGATGTTGTTTCTCCTCAAAAAGCTTATCTTGGTTCTTGATTTCGAGCTTTACATATTCACAAAGGCTTGTCGTCCCTATGCACTGGAGATGGCAAATTTACTTGACCCTGAAGGCGTGTACTTCGATCCGACTAGAGTGTTTTCACGAGAGCATTGTGACCAGGAAGCTTTAAAGCACCTTGATTGGGTGCCAGGGAGATAAAGTAACATTCTGATTCTTGATGATATAGAAAGGGTTTGGAGCAGATTCAAGGAGATAAAGTAGCCATATTCTGGTTATGGGTTTTACTTTTGAGGCAGCATAGAGAAAGAGAAAGAGAAAAAAGTACAACTTGATTTTTGTATATCTGAGAGTGAGAGAGAGAGAGTCATGAAGTAAATTAGAGAAAGAGAGAAAAAATGATGAGAGAGAGGAGAGAGAAATGAGAGAATGTCAGAACATTAAATGAGAAAAAGGAGAGAGAAAGAGAAAAAAGCCAGAAAATTAGTCCGCTACATAATGTAGCGGCATGATAAAGGAGAGAGAGAATCTGTCAGAAATTTAATGAAAGAAGAGAGAAAGAAAAAAAAAAGAAGCCAAAAGACACTGCCTACTCGTCCGCTACATAATGTAGCAGATGGAGCTGGAGGGTATTTTTGTCAAAAGATCGTCCGCTATATTATGTAGCGGACGTACCTTAAAAAACCTAAAAAAAAAAAGATCTGAGCCGTCCACAGATCGCGCTTGCAACTTCTCCTATTTTGCTAGCGCTCTCAACGGAATAGCTCCACACACACACACACACACACACACACACACACACACACACACACACACACACACACACACACATATATATATATATATATATATATATATATATATATATATATATATATATATATATATACGAAGTACAATACGATGATGTTAAGAACAAGTATTTAGAATCAATAAATAGAACGACCAATATGCATGAGAGAGTAGTTACCTACGTACTTTATAAAAAATATAGAGCCAAAAAAGTTTTAATAGTGATTGCAATAAAAGACAATGTTGTACAATGCAATAGATATTAATTGAAATATATACCACGTTTGATCAATTCACATCGCGAAGCAATACAATTTGTACTGATATGAATAGGTCATCCTCTTGACTGAGGCGACTAACATCATAACGTAATTAGGCTAAACACGCTATAAATAATATAGTTTAACGAATTAACTATTCGGTTGATCACTAGACTATTAGGCAAATTCAACTTTGGTTGCTGGACATTGATATGTGTTAAAAAAAAAGGACCACTATATTTTAAAATTCTTTTCAATCGAGTCAATGTGTTAGCTTCTATCAATTTAAATCCGTTAATTTAGGGGTAAAACATTCCTTTCTTTATTCTCCTCCTTTTTTCTTTCTTCTTCTTCCCCACACACATGTGCGCGCGCGCACATACGATCACACCCACCCACACATACCCACAGTCATGCAGGGGACACACAAAGAGTCATGCACGCACACATTGTCAAATACACACACACGGATGCCCACACGCATGCACACTACACAGCCCCCCCCCCCAACACAAAGACACGATATCACATGCACACACACATTGTCACCACCGCATACACTCAGTGTAAAACACACACTGTCATACACACACAACGCACACGTAGTGTGTGTGTGTGTGTGTGCGCGCGCAACAATGTGTGTTATATGTATGTGACGTGGAGTTGGAAGGGGGGCAAGTAAGTGCATGATAGTGGGTCTTTTGTATGTGTTGTGTGAGAAAGAGTAGGGGAGTTTGCGTGTGACCATGTGCGAGAGAGAGAGAGAGAGAGAGAGATATATATATATATATATATATATATATATATATATATATATATATATATAAGGGTAAAAAGATAAATATACCCTTGACTAAACAAAATTGACAGGGCAACGATAAGATAAATTTGACAGAGTGATATAATTAAAACGAACAAAATTTAGTGGTAACTTTGACACAAATCGATGTCTAGTTACCAAAGTTGAATTTGTCTAATAGTATAGTGATCAACCGAGTAGTTAACTCTAATTCAATCCACATTGAAGTCTAAAATAATGTCACGTGACGACAAAATTATACTAACTATGTTACAATCAAAACCGACCAAATATGGTAACCTGTCAATGTGTGAAACAAGGAAGCAACATATCCCAACCAATGATTGACAATTAGTCACGATTTAAATGAAATGCCCAAGCCTTGAGATTTTAAATTTCAATAACTATCGATTTTAACGTGAAGCCAAAGAAAGATTTTCTATAGCCTTTTAGAATTGGTCTAAACAAATCAATTTGTAAAAACGATGAATATGATGGAACCGCTATCAAAGTGTAAATGGTTAACAATTTAATGCACACTAGAGATCAAAGTTGAAGCATAATTCAATATGAAACAATTGTCACTAAAAAAAGCATCCAAATTTAAATATAGCGGTCTTAAATCGAGGGCATGAATAGAGGCTAATACTTACAACGTAAGAACAAGCAAAATGGCAAACAATCCAATTTATAGTCACAAGAAAACAAGAATGAATCTGTTATTACTAGACAATAACTATTTTATAACAATGTGATACATCAAATTAATAACAATCTTCCCAACCATACTTGCAAATCCAAAACCTATGGTTTAAATCAAAAGTTATCATAGCACTAGTGAAGCGTTTATAATTATAACGCCTCCAAAAATTCGGAGCTCCGCCGCACCGAACTCCCCGGTTGTTAACCTACCGGATCACATTTAACCTGTCAAATATGTTCACTAACACATACTTCAAAACATTTAATCCGATACCATATCAAAATTCTTCAACACAAACTTATAAGGCTGCTCAAACTTAAACTGTTAAAACCTAAGTTCTTTACAACCTCTAGTCCTTATGAAACACGGTCACAGTACCGACCCTTGCAGGGGTTCTCACTACACTGTAGTGGGGGGCTTACCAGAACCTCACATAGACTCTAACCCATTCCTGAACCTGCTTCAGGTTATCATCACCTACAGAAGGGAGCCAAATGAAGGGTGAGCTTTTGAGACCTCAGTAAGGTCTTACAAGGACTACAAAAAGATTACAACACGATTTCGAGAATCCAAGCAATGATGATTTCCAAAACACTTCGAACGATCAAAATTCAATAATTTACAAAACAATCAAGATTCATCATAGATAAATACCAAAATCGCCAAATACAATCATGACAGGTTCCAAAATGATCAATAAAAGATTATTTTCAAAGTCATCAATTCCAAGATATGATAATGGTTTTCCAAAAGGATTTTAAAACGTACACAGATCATCTGAGACAGTTCTCTCCAAAGTACACTGAAGATTTTCCAAAATGATTTCAATACGAGCACAAATTATTTTAGAGAATACTTTCCAGTTATTTTTGTAACAGTCACGGCAATATACAAAGTAGTCATTTCTATAACAGTCACGGCAATATACAGAGTATAGAAAATCAGAAATCAATGTTGATCCTGGACGATTGCAATGTCATTCCGGCAAGCTAACATGGTGTACACGTGCATGATGTACCATAATATAATTATTAGCCCTTAATAACGATCAAGGAACTAGCCTCCGTTTCATGCAGGATTCAGACCAGCTTTATACTGCCTCCCCACATAACAGAAACTCAGGTCAACAGAGAAAAAAATCAACAATATCAATTAGTATTAACATAAACTCAATTCACCAAAATCAATTCAGGTTCCAATAAACCATAAGCATACTGATGTAAGCCATCATTCGGAATTCCAAAAGAAAATCACAAATAAACAGCAAAAATGATTGTGAATAATTATCGAATTCAAGCACAACAATTCGGAAGAATGGATACAAACAATTGTCAAAATTGCTCAGCGTACAATAACAGGCGAGTATCACAAACATTTCCAAACAATCGATTCAGGTTCAATATTGGGATTTTCTAGGCAATAAAATACTGAGAGCAATACACAGTTCAGAGTTTGGCATTAGCCATAAGTAGATCAAATGAGTACTTAAGAGTACGAGTTATCAAAATAAGGGTCGGATGAAAATCCTTACCCAATGTTCAGATAGAATCTCTTACCTGGATCCACAACTAAATTATCTAGCTGAAAGTCCTTAACTTTAACCTAAACGAAATAATCAAATCATTAGAATACAGACTATAGCAAAATGTTATAATTTAATACGGACTCACGCATACTCCTAAAATGAACATCCCTCACCGCGTATGTAAAATTATCAAATACTCTTAGGCGTAGAATTACCAAAATGCCATTCTCGGACTTAAATCACCCAAACATCCTTCCCGTAAGTAAAATCACCCAAATAAACTTATTGTATGTAAATTTATGTAAAATACATTTCTTAGGTCAAATTACCAAAATACCCCTTATCACACTTAAATCGTCAAAATAATCTTTCTATAAGTCAAATCACTAAAATATCCTTACCGTATGTAAATTTACTCAAAATGCCCTTTATAAATAAAATTACCAAAATACCCCCCTCAGATAGTAAATTATCAAAATATCACTGGGGGTTTCCGGCACCAGAAAAATCTCAAAAACATCTTAAAACCATATTTTAAGCACTTCAATGTCATTTCTGGATTAAAAAGCATTTTAGAAAATTTTAATCCCAAACTGGTGTCCAAACCGAGCGTTTAAGGACTAGTTTTGCGAAAAAAATATCTATCGGCCTCAGAATGGCTCAAAATATTAGATAATGAATCATATTAGTAAAATAAAGTTTTCATAAAAATTTTAGATTAAAATAACTTGATTTACTAGGTTAATTAATTTACTAATTTCGTTTAATCGCTACCCTAATTTAACGTTCTTCGCAGATACCAAAAATTCTCAAAAAATTCCAGAGCGTAGTTCTCGTAAAATTATTAGGAGTTACAATTTTTTACTTTGTCCAATTTTGGGCCTAACAATTTATAGAAATTTGTGAAAAAACAGCCTAAATGAAACTAGTATTAGCGAAGAAAACCATTACTATTTAGATTTGAACACCTAGTATTTCACCTTATCTACACATAGTCTCTTCAACCTCCAACTGCCGCAACCAGTTTCACACACATAACTCATGAACGCACACTTAACCACTTTCTAACATCCATACTTAACCTAAATTCATTTAACACCACCATTTACACAATAAAACAAATCTATACCAACAGTTACACACACATGAACAACCACCTGATTCCATGAACACATTGAAAACACACACACACACACACACACACACACACACACATAAGAACAAGCGCAAAACACACAGACCCACATGCTGCACCACCATAATCCCTCTTCTTTGTCTCTTTTAATTCCAAAACCAATTGAAACTTAATATATCTTCCAAAATCACATTAATTAGTGATCAAAATCATCACCCATAAGTCTGAAAATCCCAGAAATTACCCCCTCTCCATATGGCATCACAGTCGTGTTCATGACTAAATTATAGGCACGACAGTGATAAAAATACACACAAATTCCATTGACACATACTAGAACATACCTACTTGAAATTGGGTAACCAACCTCTCGGATTTGGGCTTGACCTCTTCCTTTTTTTTCCCCCCTTGATTTTCCCCTTCCCCGAGCTGCCCTGTTTCTCTCTATTTTTGTTCTTCTTGTTCTTGTTTTTTGTTCTTCTTTGTTTTTTTTTTTCTATTTCCCTTTACCCAAAGTTTCCCCTTATCTATCTAACATAATTAATTAATTAATAGAATAGCTTAGTCATGCTAGATTAAGTAGGAGGTAGCACTCCCAAAATCTTCTCAAAATTACAAATTGTCCTCCAAGATTTCCGTAATTACAAAGTAACCATAAATTTTGTATAATTGCATTTAAACCCCGAAATTATTCTAATCATTGTCAATTTAATTAAAAATTACTGAAAATATACACTAGCATTCATTTTATTATTTTTCATCACTAAAATCATAATTTACAGTTATGTCTCCAAAGTTTTTCAAAATTACAAAAATACCTCCAAAATTTCAAAATTTACGTTTTGCCCCAAAATTTTTGTAAGCTCCAATACACTACTAATACCCGAGCATTGCCTAAAATTACAACCCATTTATTTTTCAGAGCCCAGATGATTGTTTTAACCGGCTCCCGAAGTTTAGGGTATTACAATAATAATAAACTCACCAAACTCAAGAAACTAAATTGAGGCAATAAAACTTACCAAAGATTTCAAAATTACCGTCTAATCCTTATTTGTTCACCACAATCGCCCCTAGCCTTAATTCGTAGCGTCCTAGGGCAGAATTGAGAAGAAAAGTGATTTAGAATGACGAAGAGGTGTGAGTAAAATGCTTAGACAAGAAATTACCATAAACTCCCAAAGTTTCAAAACTTTTTCAAAATGACCCTAGTACATTATATTTTATCCGCAACCAAAAAACCAGTTATTCACTGAACTGCCACTGCTGTATAAATCTCAAAATTGTGCTTTGTACTTTTTTTTCTTTTTTTCGAGGTATTACATATAACATGATCTTTTTAACGATATTCATGTTTATTTGGGTGTCAAATGCTTCCTTTTTAAATGTGGAAATATTTGAATCACACCTTATTAAAAGACTAAATTCACACACCAAAGTTTGGTAATAACACACAAGTATTCTAGAGATGTAGCACATAGGGTAAACTAACAAATGACTTTTATCTCTTTGTGTGGCGGACGTGTGACAGTTTTTTTTTAAAAAAAAATCTGGGTCGTCCATCCTTAAAGGATGGACAGCCAAATAACGTTAATAACTTCTTCTATTTTGCCCGCGCGGTCAACGGATCAGCTCATATATATATATATATATATATATATATATATATATATATATATATATATATATAGGGGACCGATCCACACCCACCGGTGGAGAAATAACATTTTCTCCACCGAACCGCAGGTAAGAGCAGCGGTTGGGCCACGTGGCGCAAAACGGCGAAAAAGGTGTACGGCCACTGCATTAATGGCGAAAAAGGCACGAGAAATGGTGAGAAAAATGGTGAGAAAATGGCTGAGAGGAGAAAAAGGACACCAACCGCATGCACAACCAGCGGTTGGCATTAATTTGCCCTCCACGTGCCGCCCCCAACCCCTGCCACGTGGCCCAATCCCATGGCCCCTGCCACGTGGCGTCCCCTCCCCCTGCCACGTGGCCCACAAGCATGGACAACCGGCGGTATATGCTATGGACCTGCCACGTGGCGTCCCCTCCCCCTGCCACGTGGCCCAACCGCGGGTGCCACCCGCGGTTGGTCTCCCGCCCCTGCCACGTGGCGTCCCCTCCCCCTGCCACGTGGCCCAACCGCCGGTACCACCCGCGGTTGGTCCCCTCCCTCTGCCTCACTTCTCTCTTTATAATCCCCTCCCCCGAACCCTTCTTCTGCACTCTGTCATCTTTTACCAACTTCCTTCGTACTTCATATCTCACCTACATAATCTCCGTAACAATACAAACCAAAAAATTTTACGCTAGAAGATCGGTGGATAACCGCTAGAAGATCGGTAGTTTTTTCTTTAAATACATCAAGTCACAACAAGTAAGTATTTTGAATTTCCTTATAATTCAATGTTAGGTTTATACAAATCAGCGTATTACATTTATAGATTCCAAAACAGCGATTTTTTAGGGTGCCAAATATAGACAGTTTTTCACGAATTTATAAAAAATAGCTAGAGCTAGATTTTGCCAAAATGAAAAAAAGACCCTAGTTATTCTTAAAGGATCTGTCTCAGGTAAAAATTTCAGAATTTTCCAAAGACTGGAAAGGGGTTAACTGATACGGGGAACCTTGTAACTCTGCAGTGTATTTTAAAATATCAAGCTAGCGCGATTTTGCGCGAAACTTTTATGAGAATCCTAGGATGTTGGGAAGTTCCATTCCTCAGGAATTCGGGCCATTCCGAAGTCGTTACCTATTTTTTTGGCCGAACGGCCCTTTAAGCGCTTGATCCGGACACCGGTTCGCAATTTTTGGGCGAAACCTCCGTAAAATACTTTTTATGTCAAGAATGAATTCAGGAAGCCTCAAGTAGCATTTCGAAGCACTTTTGATATTTTTTGATGCCAGGGGGCATTTTGGTAATTCGCCGTCCCGAGAGGGGTATTTCGGTAATTTTACAGTGCTAAGTTTTTTGACGGACTTTTTAGTCCAGAAATATAATTACAAAACCTGAAATGTTGTTTTGAAGCTGACGTGGCGCGTGTAGGGGTGTTTTGGTAATTTTCCCGCGCCAAGGGGTGTTTTGGTAATTTTCCCGTGCCAAGTCCATCAAACGACTTTTTAGTCCAGAAATGTAAGTAAACCACCTGAAATATTGTTTTGAAGCTGGTTCGGGAGCTTTGGGGTGATAGTGAACGCTCAGGGGCATTTCGGTAATTTTCCGCTGAGGATTGGGCTATTTTGCTAGGAAGGATCCAGCTTAAAATTCATACCTTAAAATAACTTTTAGTTCAGGAAAGGGTGTGAGACACCCGAAAACTTATTTTGTTCCAGATGTTCTGAACCTTGTGACGCACCGGCGATGACTGCCAGGGGATATTTTGCATAAGTAGCGGGTGTTTTGTTTTAATACATTGAAATAATGACTATTGCTAATGTGTTGGTAAGCTAGGTTAAAGATCCAGTTATAGTTTTGGAATGTAAATATTATGGATATTATGGACGCTAAGTTGGTTTATAATTATATTTTGTTCTTAAAGGTATGAATTTCAGCTCTGGACCTCATGATACATCAATCCTATACGATGACGATGACCACGTCGCGAGGCACGTATTTGACGGTGTCGATAGGGGTGTTTTGGAAACAATTCAAAGCACAAGGCACCTTGAAGAGTGGGTACTAAACGAGGAACAAATACAGCTATTACACCGTCAAAATTTAACCCTGTTCACCGATCCCGGGAAATGGTCTCGACACGACGATTGCCTTATATCCGCTCTAGTTGAACGATGGAGGAGCGAGACGAACTCATTTCACTTCCGGTTTGGTGAAATGACTGTTACGTTAGAGGACGTCGGATTTATACTTGGAATCCCATGTCACGGCAGACCCGTTACTTTGAACGTGCCGTCTGCATCCATAGCGAATATGGCTATGCAGTATTTTCCGGGAATTCCAAGGGCAGCGCTTACAACAAACGGCGTCAAGCTTAAATGGCTGAGAGAGCAGTACGGCGTGCTACCGGATGAATACACTCCTCAAGATTTCGTGACGTATACGAAGGCATTCCTTCTGTATATTATTGGAGCTATATTACTTCCGACGCATTCGAAAAACACGGTGCATCCGAAGTATATGGTGTTCTTGGAGGATCTTGAGGAGGTATACTCCTATTCGTGGGGTTCAGCTGTCCTTGCGCACCTATATCGAGCACTGCATAAGGCTACGAGAAACGGTGCCAAGTCCATTGCCGCCTGCCTGACTCTATTACAGGTATGAGCATTTATTTTCTTGGTAGGATCCTTAGTCAATATATTCGGGATTAATTACTAATTCCATATAATGTTTGCATTCACAGGTTTGGTCTTACGAGAGGCTACCCATGGGTCGTCCACAACCGTTGGTAGATTCCGATGAGACGTGGCCTAGGGTGTGGGCCTGGGGGCCTACGACCAACCGGAGGGGGAGACGGGTAGACCCTCACCACCATCTAAAGTTCTATCGGGGGGAACTAGAGATACTAGATGCATCCCAGGTGACGTGGCAGCCATATGGCAAGGTGATGCATCTGTTGGATGAGTGGTGTTGGCAACTTCCGGTGTCGTACGTGCTGGCAGGTTTGGTTCGGGTGCCGCTCATTCACTTCGAAGAATGTGAGTTTCAGATGCCCGATCGAGCTATGAAGCAAGCTGGCTGTCCACAAGGGATACCAAAACCCGCTGTAGACATGCGGCCATACAGGGGTGGTCGAGGGCCGAACTTCGAGGTGGCTGATGCCTTGATTTTGTTGGGTGACGAGGTGCACCAGTGGAATACCTGGCAGGAAACGTATGATAGCCTTGTATCGCTGAAGCACGACGGCATTAGTACTGAGGAATACTTACAGTGGTTTCTCAGGGTGACGCGCACGAGGGTGAATCGCCCTTCCCAGTGAAGAAGACATCGTACGCGCCACGTGAGGTCTATGACCAGTTCTGGGCATTGGCCATTGTAAGTCATGCTAGTGTTGTTTGATAATTTATTTGCGCACCTTATCGACCATTTGTCAAATATGATTAGCCATATTTTCTATGCATGTTTTTTAGGTTGACCAGGGCATTGAGGTGTTCAAGCAGCTGGAGTCGTTTGACTGGTTTGTCGCGCAGGCTCCTGACAATCTTAAGAGGTCCATTGAGAAGTACAAGACTGAAGTTCAAAACTTTAGTCTTGCGTACCGGGGTTACGAAGGGGAGCCGTCTAGTCGCCCTCGTCCTGAAGCGTACGACTATCAGCCCCAGAGTCAGGTGTGGGAGTCGTCCGGTCGCCCTCTTCCTGACGCGTACAACTATCAGCCCCAGAGTCAGGTGTGGGAGCCGTCTGGTCGCCCTCCTCCTGACGCGTACGACTATCAGCCCCAGAGTCAGGTGTGGGAGCCGTATAGTCGCTTGCCTCCAAACGCATACGACTCTCAGTGCCAGAGTCAGGTTCCCCAAGTAGGAATCCAGGCCTCGCGCCCAAGCTTTCGGTCGGACAAAGGACAAGCGACGAAGCCATTGAGGTCGGACAAGATGGCTTGGATCGACCGGCACTACTTCGGGCATGAGCCTGTCAATTCAGCAGACTTTTCCCTTGCGACATTCCTAGGTCATGAGGATATCAGAACGTTGGCGCCGGAGACAGATCTTTCAAATTTTGTCATGAACGCTTACATAGAACTGCTCCGGATTAGAGAGCAACGTTTTAACCGTTCTGAATATCTGAAGCTTAACATGTATCCCACTCATTTTGTGGAATTAACGGTGAGAGAATTCACAGAATGGAGGCGAGGGGGCGGCAGGAGTAAGTGGAAACCAGGTCGAAACGTGTTAGGCATGATGAACGCAGACTATCAATGTCCCGCTGCTGATGCGAACCTTATCATGATACCCTGTCATCATGCAAACCACTGGTTCCTATTAGTTCTCCATCCAGCGTTCAGAACGGTTCACATATACGATAGCCTAAGGGAGGACGAGCCTGGACAGCTGCTGGCACAGATGTACAACGAGTACATCACTTTAGTGGTTAGTATTTATTTTTTGACCTTGGCTCATAGTATATTGTTCTTGTCTCATAGGCTTGATTCTCGTTTTTATTGTTGGATGCAGACTACTGTCCTCTCGCTAGCATGCGGACGGCCACAGGGTGACCCTTGGACGGTCGTGATGATAAAGGACCGACCAAAGCAATATAACGGTCACGATTGCGGGATTTACGTCCTCAAGTACATGGACTACATTGCTCGCTCGGAAGTGCTCAAACACTCCTCGTGGACTAGGAAGGATGCCTTGACGTTTAGGTATAGGATAGCCTGGGAGCTGAAAAAGAATGAAGCTAGACGCCTTCATTACCATTATCCTGACGTGCGTGGCTAGCTGCTGTGATGTTACAAAAAACTGTACCAAAAAGAAATGTACATAATTTTTCGCATGCTATGAATTTGGCGCTAAAATGTGCGCGAATATACCTTTCATATGACGGCATTCGAAAAAAAGTGACAAAAAAAATTACAACTTTTTTCAGAAGCTATCAAATGGGGCCTAAAGTGTGCCCGAATAGGCCCTTCCTAGGAAAACTCAAAAATTAATGTGTCTCGTTTTTCGCCGAAAGTCTTACAAATGGGCTAACTAGCGTGCCTGAAGTGCAATGAGCGGAAAAAAAGTGACAAAAAAAATTACAACTTTTTTCGGAAGCTATCAAATGGGGCCTAAAGTGTGCCCGAATAGGCCCTTCCTAGGAAAACTCAAAAATTAATGTGTCTCGTTTTTCGCCGAAAGTCTTACAAATGGGCTAACTAGCGTGCCTGAAGTGCAATGAGCGGAAAAAAAGTGACAAAAAAAATTACAACTTTTTTCGGAAGCTATCAAATGGGGCCTAAAGTGTGCCCGAATAGGCCCTTCCTAGGAAAACTCAAAAATTAATGTGTCTCGTTTTTCTCCGAAAGTCTTACAAATGGGCTAACTAGCGTGCCTGAAGTGCAATGAGCGGAAAAAAAGTGACAAAAAAAATTACAACTTTTTTCGGAAGCTATCAAATGGGGCCTAAAGTGTGCCCGAATAGGCCCTTCCTAGGAAAACTCAAAAATTAATGTGTCTCGTTTTTTGCCGAAAGTCTTACAAATGGGCTAACTAGCGTGCCTGAAGTGCAATGAGCGGAAAAAAAGTGACAAAAAAATTACAACTTTTTTCGGAAGCTATCAAATGGGGTCTAAAGTGTGCCCGAATAGGCCCTTCCTAGGAAAACTCAAAAATTAATGTGTCTCGTTTTTCGCCGAAAGTCTTACAAATGGGCTAACTAGCGTGCCTGAAGTGCAATGAGCGGAAAAAAAGTGACAAAAAAAATTACAACTTTTTTCGGAAGCTATCAAATGGGGCCTAAAGTGTGCCCGAATAGGCCCTTCCTAGGAAAACTCAAAAATTAATGTGTCTCGTTTTTCGCCGAAAGTCTTACAAATGGGCTAACTAGCGTGCCTGAAGTGCAATGAGCGGAAAAAAAGTGACAAAAAAAATTACAACTTTTTTCGGAAGCTATCAAATGGGGCCTAAAGTGTGCCCGAAAACGGAGTTACCAAAACTATCAATAATCCACAAATCAAATCACAAATTAAAGATTGCACAAACCAAATCACAAATTTAAACATTATATAAGTTCAATTTATACAACTGAAACATTAACCCTAACACTCTTCCTCATCATCGTCCTCCTCGACCATACTGCCAGGTTCGATACCTAACACTTTATAATGGTTTCTCTTGTCATGATCAGTCATCTTGTTACACAACGCACACTTTCGTAATTTTTTTTGACCCGTTGCTTCTTCAATCGGATTCTTCATGCGTATTGCTCGTTTTCGCCCTTTTGTTTGAGAAATAATTGGATCAAAAATGTCGTCCTCCTCACCTTGTAGGTCAGTGCCGTCAATGACTGGCTGTTTGGCTCGATTGAATCTACCGCCTGGAGTTGCGTCGAGTAGTCGGAGTGTCCACAGTTTCTGGTAATGCCATCCTAAACTGTGCATGCTTAGCCTTATCCCGTGCGGCTGCTTCAACTTGATACCTGTACCCATCAAATGTCGACGCTGCATCCATTGATAAACCGTGCATGATGTTACAAAGGTGATTATATCGCAGCGTCTCAGATTGCTCGAAATCAACTGAAACATTGGGCACGTAAGGAATGTGACCGTGGACTCTGTTGGCTTCCTTCGTCCACCGTTCCAAGATATACGGTGGAGGGATTTCACTAGCATTCTTGGCGCTCAAAACCCTCAACGCGTGTCGACAAAGTATACCTTTATGCTCAAACAGTTGACAGTTGCAATTAACCAACCCGGTGTCCTTACAAACTGCTACGGTAAAATGTCGTCTGGTCCTCGGAGCCGACGAAGAGCACGGATTGGCGAAGTTCGTCACATTTGTCAAAGCATAAACCTTGATATCTCTGGTGGAATACTCGTGCAACTTTGTCATGCCATATTGATTCGACTTTAGTAGTTCCTCTTGAAACTGTCGAAACATTTCCTTGGTATAGACTTGAGCCGCATGAGCCTCTAAAGGTGAATAAAGTAGTATAGCTCTTTCTTTGCAAACTGTAGCCGCGTCGGCTTCTCTCTCACGGTACAATTGCCTGTCAACGGCTTTCTGCATCTCTAGTACGAACTCCGCTATACTTGAAGACTGGCCTACGTACCCATCAAAGAATGAATTCATAGCTTCGCTTCTCGAGGTCGTAGTCATTCCGGCTGCAAAAAAATTCTTGGTGTAGGCACCGACCCACTGTGTCTTGATCTCATACAACGATTGTAACCATTCGTGATTGTGCAAATAGTAAGTATCCATTAACGTGGCCCACCTCTCCTCGAACACGTCTACCGTCAACGATTTCTTCACACATGTATTAAAGTCAGTCTTGAATGACGGATGGTTTGCATATACATGGTGAAGCCGTTCGGGATATTTGTTGCTTATGTGCCATGTGCACAGGCCATGGTGAGTATCTGGAAGGACCTTAGCGATTGCATTTTTCATTGCCAGATCTTGGTCGGTGATGATGGTCTTTGGAGGAATATGATACATTGCTTGAAGCCACGTTTCAAATAACCACGTAAATGACTCCTCCGTCTCATCCCTAAGCAGGGCAAAGCCAAACGAGATTGACTGATAGTGGTGGTTCACCCCGGTGAACGGAGCAAAAGGCATAGAGTACTTATTGGTGCGGTATGTGGTGTCAAACGTCACAACATCCCCAAAATTTTGGTAAGCAGCTCTAGAACGGGGGTCCGCCCAAAATATAGTACTAATGCGGTTCTCATCATCCAGTTGGAGACTGTAAAAAAATCCAGAATTCTCACTCTGAAGGGACCTGAAGAGATCAAGTGTAGTTTGAGAATCACTCTTACCGAAAGACTCTCTCCTCTGAGCACGAAGTTCATTTCGAAGGTCTACTTCGTTGAAACTCAACTTGTCAATCCCCCCAACCTGGCTTGAGAAAACCCCCATCATCTTAGAAGGTGGAATTTTAGCCTCGGCCATTGTAAAAATTAGTTGTCTGTGTGCCGCGCTTATTTCTCGGTGTTGATGAATTTGACCAATC
The DNA here is from genome assembly GCA_033070095.1 of Escallonia herrerae. Classification (NCBI taxonomy): domain Eukaryota; kingdom Viridiplantae; phylum Streptophyta; class Magnoliopsida; order Escalloniales; family Escalloniaceae; genus Escallonia; species Escallonia herrerae. The sequence continues at coordinate 107,610 of JAVXUP010002737.1, forward strand.
TTACTGGGGGTCATCAACTGATGATTATGGCTCAACTCCACTCCTGTGACAACCCAATGGTTTTCATTTTTTCGGTGTACTGCATACACATGGGCCTTGCAGCCGGTACCCGGAAATGTGTCCCGTTTTCTTTGTCTTGTTGTCCCTTCGTCACTGATCCGAACGACCGGAGTTACATGCGGTGCTCCTCTATGACACTCAAATAGTCTTGCACAAATTTGATCTGTATTCGCCCGTTTTCTAGTCGTCTTAGTTCTAATACCGAAACCTATCGTTTTCGAATATGCTCTATAGTATGCTTCAACTTCGTCCAGTGCTTGAAAAACTTGACCAACGTAAGGTGGATCAGAACCTTCACAAAAATTATTTCCTCCAGTTGCATCCATATTTATACTGTAATCTAAAAAATAAAAATTATATCATTCTCAACAAGTCATAAATTTAAATAAAAGAAGAATAAAATTTATTTAAACCACCGTCTTTCGGGAAATTTGGTATAATGTAAAATTAGCAAAATAGCCCCCGATGAGCGGCAAATTACCGAAATGCCTCTGGGGGTTCATTATCACCCTAACGTCCCAAATCAGCTTCAAAACAACCTTTCAGGTGCTTTGCTTACATTTCTGGACTAAGAAATCCTTTGAAAAACTTAACGCTGCAAATTTACGAAAATACCCCTATCGGGGATGCGAATTACCAAAATGCCCCCTGACAAAAAAAATCTGAAAAGTGCTTTGAAATGGAATTTTAAGCTTCCTGAATTCACTCTTTAAAATAACTTTTCAGGTGTCTCACACCCTTTCCTGAACTAAAAGTTATTTTAAGCACAAATTTGTGTAATGTAAAATTAGCAAAATAGCCCCCGGGGGTTCATTGTCACCCTAACGCCCATCAAACCAGCTTCAAAACAACCTTTCAGGTGTTTTACTTACATTTCTGGACCGAAAAACTTTTTTTCGGGAAAATTACCAAAACACCCCTCGCGGGGGGGCAAATTACCAAAATGCCCCCTGGCTTCAGAAAATATCAAAAGTGCTTTAAAAAGCTATTTTAAGCTTCCTGAGTTCATTCTTGATCTAAAACGTATTTTACGGATTTTTCGCCTAAAAATCCCGAACCGGTGTCCGGATCGAGCGCTTAAAAGCCCGTTCGGCCAAAAAATTAGCTAACGGCTTCGGAATGGCCCGAATTCCTGGGGAATGGAACTTCCCAACACCCTAGGGTTCTCATAAAAGTTTCGCACGAAATCGCGCTGTCTTGATATTTTAAATTACACTGCAAAGTTACAAGGTTGCGCGTATCAGTTAACCCCTTTCTAGTCTTTGCAAAAATCTGAAATTTTTACCTGATACAGATCTTTTGAAAATAGTTAGGGTCTCTGTTTTGTATTTTGGCAAAATCTAGCTCTAGCTATTTTTTATAAATTCGTGAAAAACCTGTCTAATTAAGTTTTCACCTTTAGCGACAATTACGCCCCGCAATCAGCTGCAAAACAACATTTCAGGCGTTTTACTTACACTTCTGGACTTAAAAGTCCGTTGAAAAACTTTTTCGGGAAAATTACCAAAATACCCCTCTCGGGGTGGCAAATTACCAAAATACCCCCTGGCTTCAGAAAATATCAAAAGTGCTTTAAAATGCTATTTTAAGCTTCCTGAGTTCATTCTTGATCTAAAAAGTATTTTACGGATTTTTCGCCTAAAAATCTCGAACCGGTGTCCGGATCGAGCGCTTAAAAGCCCGTTCGGCCAAAAAATTAGCTAACGGCTTCGGAATGGCCCGAATTCCTGGGGAATGGAACTTTCCAACACCCTAGGGTTTTCATAAAAGTTTCGCGCGAAATCGCGCTTGCTTGATATTTTAAATTACACTGCAAAGTTACAAGGTTGCGTGTATCAGTTAACCCCTTTCCAGTCTTTGGAAAAATCTGAAATTTTTACCTGATACAGATCTTTTGAAAATAACTAGGGTCTCTGTTTCGTATTTTGGCAAAATCTAGCTCTAGCTATTTTTTATAAATTCGTAAAAAATTCTATTTCTGATGCCCTAAAAAATCGCTATTTTGGAATTTTTCGAATGTAATACCCCGATTTGTCAAAACGTAATTTTGACGCCCTAAACACGAATTTTAGACTATTGTAAGAACAATTTAAGCGTAACACAATTTAAACAATCAATTGGTATGAACAAATTGAAAAATACTTACTTGTTTTAACTTGATATATTTCAAGAAAAATCCACCGATCTTCTAGCGGTTATCCACCGATCTTCTAGCGTAAATTTTTTTTGTTTGTATGTAGGTGAGATAGGGAGAATGAGGAGGGTGGAAAAAATGATTCGGGGAGGAGGGATTTTATAGAGAGAAAAGTGAGAGAGGAAGGGAAGAACCGTGAGTGAACAGCAGGGAGGGGGAGGGGGGAATGACACGTGGGGGTGGGGGGAAGGGTGGTAATGACACGTGGGGGAAGAGGGGGTTCACGGGTGGGGGAAGGGGGTTCACGGGTGGGGGAAAAGGACATAGGGTGGGGGCCACGGGTTGGTGGGCAAGGGGGGTGGGGCAAGGGGGGTGACGCGTGGGGGGGGCAAGGGGGGTGGCCACGGAAGGCAATAATGCCAACCGCTGGTTGTAGGAGCGGTTGGGCCACGTGGCAGGGGGAGGGGACGCCACGTGGCAGAAGAGGGACCAACCGCGGGTGGACCGGCGGTTGGGCCACGTGGCAGGGGGAGGGGACGCCACGTGGCAGGGGCGGGAGACCAACCGCGGGTTGTAGGTGCGGTTGGGCCACGTGGCAGGGGGAGGGGACGCCACGTGGCAGAGGGAGGGGACCAACCGCGGGTGGTACCGGCGGTTGGGCCACGTGGCAGGGGGAGGGGATGCCACGTGGCAGGGGCGGGAGACCAACCGCTGGAGGTACCAGCGGTTGGGCCACGTGGCAGGGGGAGGGGACGCCACGTGGCAGGGCCATCGCCAATACCGCCTGTTGGCCATGCCGGTGGGCCACGTGGCATGGGGAGGGGACGCCACGTGGCAGGGGCCATGGGGTTGGGCCACGTGGCAGGGGTGGGGGACGCCACGTGGCAGGCAAATTAATGCCTACCGCTGGTTGTGC